>CM067328.1:68845000-68982500 GCA_034376525.1 Nicotiana benthamiana | reverse complement strand
AATTGCAAACAGGATTCCCCAATTGCAAACTCTGACCTCTGCTGGGTTGGGAAACACGAAGGGAGGCTTGCATTTGCGAGCTGATACTTGCAAAGAAAGGGTCGCATTTGCGACCCAAGGCTGAACATGAGAGTTTCGCATTTGAGAAAAGAAACTCGCATTTGCGAACAAGGCAACCCTAGGCTGTTTTTGCATTTGCAATCCAGCCTTTGTACTTCCAAGCTCGCATTTGTGAGCCAGCCTGCAGGCCTGGCACACCAGCTAAAATCCTGCAATTTTCTATGTTCAAAATGCGCTCTGTGGCCTATCTAAAACTCACCCGAGCCCTCAGGGCTCCAAACCAAACATACACACAACCTAAAAACATACCGCAAACTTATTTGTGTAGTCAAACCACCAAAATAACATCATGAACATCGAATTAAAACTTAAGATCAATGAACATGTATCGAGTGCCGGAACCAAAATATGGGTATGATACTATCAACTTAGTCAAAATTTATTTCCAAACCTTATAAACAATTTCAGAAAATAATTTTCTTCAAAAATTTATTTTTTGTGTTTGGGACCTTGGAATTTGATTCCGGGCATACGTCCATGTCCCATATTTTCCTATGGACACTTCGGGACCGTCAAATTACGTGCCCGGGTCCGTTTACGAAAAATATTGACCGAAGTCAAATTATTTTATTCTATAGTCTAAATTTATTATATTTTCACAAATTTCCACATATAGACTTTCCGGCTATACGCACGGACTGTGCACACAAATCAAGATGATTCGAAAAGAATTTTCTTTTTAATACCTCAGAACGTAAAATTTCATTTTAAAACAAGTGATAACCTTTTGGGTCGTCACATATATTCATCCAATGTTATTTTGGTTTTGGGGGTTCTACATTTATCCAGTTAGTTTTGTAAATTTTATTTTCGTGTCGTCTTCTATTATTAGTCTTGATATGAATATTTTTCTTTTTGAAGAATGACAATTTTCTCCGATTGTTTTATCTTCTCAAATTTTTAAGATATTCTTAAGTCTTAACAACTACTATAAAATCTAGTTAATTGGAGCTCTACATATATTTTCAGAAATTTTTAAAAATTTTAACTTATATTTAAAATTGATTGCATTTACGTGTCCGTCATTGAAGTGAGAAAATAGTTACGAAATAGAAACTCGAATCAGAACAATATATAGCATTGAGATATTAACCAATATGCATTGAACCCGCATTAATCAATTTGATTTATAATTAACTAATTTGCATAAATCGCATCAAAATAATATTATATAAGTCAAGAGAATTAGATATCTCAATGCTCCTTCTTTGTTGGAGTTTGTTTTGGTGTGCACCATTTATATTTGTTCTTATTTTTTATTCGAGCATATGAGAATTAGATTATGGTTAATGTATCTCTAAATGTAACAACTGAATCCCCCAGGCTCCAACAAATGATTATATATAGGGATTATGAGTTTACATTATATATATTAATGACGCAAAAATATTTATACAATCAAGTGGTTTTAAAGGTAATTATAAATAACTTTATTTAATATGTATTCATTTGTAATTTACAATAAATAATGTAAGAAATTATCTATAACAGAATAAATATTAGTATTACATTATTTTCAGATTAAACAAATGAATACACGACTGTTGGCTTTTGCATACATTTTTAATTAGTACTATCATTTAACCAGAATTTTAAATTTTACTTGCCAGGATTTTCTCGATCACCAGAATTTTAAAGCATGCAATAATTACGGTGATCGCTAGAATTTTGCTACCAATCCTAATGGATCATCGGAATTTTTCAGCATTCTGGTACTGAAAATTTTAATAATTATTAAAATTTTTGGTGCTTAAATATTTTGACGAACGTGTATTAAAATTATAATGTAAGGCTATATTTTATAAAAGAAATCAATCAGTCAAAATATGAATAGTGGTCTTAAAAAGGTCTATAAAGCATTTTTAGGGCTTTAAATGTAGGTACGGTTTCAATTGTCCTTTTGTGATTAGGTGTTAGTATTAAAGTGTGTGATTCATTTGAAAACTTAAGTTGCTTGACCGAGAACTATTTTATTTATATAATTTTTTTATTTTAAAACCCCTATACATGTTTAATTCTTTATCATAGCTCACTTTACTATCGTATTAAAGTGTGTGACTATCTCATATAAAAAAAAATTATTTACTTAATTATATTTTAACATGTGTCTTTGGCTTCTATTTTGATAATGGTGAAGTTCGGGCCATATTTTGCACATCTCTACTATTTTAACGGATATTTACAATTTCCACTAACACAAATACTAAGTATATCTACCCAACAAGACTTAGCAAATAAAACGAAATCACCTAATGAAAAAAAAATATTTGGTTGTTGAGAAATTTAAACTCATTGTTAAGCTCTTTATAAATAGGGACAACTTCTTCTTCTTCTCTTTTATTTTATTTATATTTAATCAAACATCTGAGACTTAGATTATTATGTTAACATATCTCTAACACATCTACCTAACCCGATAAAAAATTATTTTATTATATATATATATATATATATATATATATATATATATTATTATTATTATTGTATTCGGAAAAGCATTCCAGTCGTATACGTACAGCGATAATTAGAAAAATCACACTAGTGGTGATGAATATAAAACAAGCAATACAAACACACATGCACACAAATATCTACGAATTATCATTTTTTATAACTGCTCATATAACAAATTGGACAACAATTATTTTTCAACAGGAGTTTTTAAAATTGTATAGGGAAAATTTGATTTCTATCTTCTCATACTATCTATGCACGTCCTTGATATAGAGACCGGTTCAACTGCGGCCGACTTGAGTAAGATCGACCCCAGTAAGTGGACAGACCGAGTGACATGGCTCAAGACGACGCCGTTTGGAGCTCTGACTCTTCCGTACACTGAGGCCACTAACCTCTGTACTTTTCTTTGATTATTTCGAGGAAGGTACCTTAATATATAAAGGGAACCTTCCCTTTGTAAAGGCTCATGTGTATTTTAGTATTCAGAATATACAACTCTCTCTCTCTCTCTCTCTCTCTCTCTCTCTCTCTCTCTCTCTCTCTTTCTCTCTTGTGCAAAGATTGTTACTTGTTCTATTGTTCTTACATCTCAAGATATCTACACTATTATCACCAATCTTAGCTACACGATATTCTCTAGTTCATATTACGCTTGATTCCGATTAACCCTTATGTATTTTTGATTGTTCTTGAACTTAATAAGTATTTGCGTAACTTTTTAGCCAAACAATTAGGCGCCTTCTGTAGGGATTTCGTGAATCAAAGTTGTAGTTTGCTTCTAGAGGTCCTTGAAAAACCACTTTCTACAACCTAAAATGGCTAAAAACAGCGCAAAAATGAAAGCTATCGTGGATGTTAGAGCCGATCTCATGGGCCCTCTCAGCACGGATGCTGAAGGGGATGCTCCACACGCAACCCCTATTACCCAGATAAACGTGAATAACCCACCTTCCCCTTCTGAAGATCTGGTGGTTCCACGAGAAAAAGAGGCTTCTACATCTACAACTAAAGAAGCACCCCCAGAGGTAAAGAGGTTGCTGGAAGAGTGGTTGACAAACGTTCTGAGTAGTTTAGTGTCGACGCCCCTTTTTTCGAAAAGCAAAATTGGGTTTACGACATTATGGGTAAAACAACTCTTTATTCCCGTTTGGAATTGGGTTACGGAGTTTGAAGAATCGCCACCTAATGATTATAGTGAATTAGGACACTTTTAAGAGGAAAAGGGTATTTTGAAAAAAAATCAGAGTTCGGGTAAGGACTTGAGATTATCTCAAAGGGAAGGTGTTAGGCAGCCCTCCAGATCTACTGATGTGGTTCCCGGCCGTGCTTAATTATGACTTTAATAAGAATACAGGCAAATAGACAAACAAGGCTCACATATAAAAAATTCAAATAACTTGAGAGTTTTCTTTTTTAAAGGGGAAGGGCATAAAGGATTAAAAGCAAATGTAAGGGAGAAATCATTACTTTAAGAAAACATTTAAGCAAAAATAAGCAAAAGAAAAAGAGGTCCTGGGTTTGACTATAATATGGATCACATCGGTACAATACCGCATACACTCCTCAAAAAGGGGTTGCCTATGATATTAGCAAACCGTTCATCATCTCTATATTTTACCCTCCTCACACCGAAGAGGTTATTTAAGCGTGTGGATTGGTCACGAATACTTATTGAGTGCTATTAACCGTCCCATTTTATAGACCCTAGAGGGCATTTAGGATCACTGTTTCTATAAGGTAGGAACTAGACTGAAACCTTAAGTTTAAAGGCTAAAGTACTAAGCGACATACAAGAACAAATAGGACTTGCATATAAGGAAATAACGTAAAACATAGAAAAGGCTCAAATATCCCTCTATAAGCGAACACGTAATTAGCACGTCTCAAACACATTTAAGTTTTAAGGAAGAGAGTTTTTTTAAAGCTTGAGCATAAGTTAAAATAGAAGCTGGAGTACGAGTTAAAACAGAAGCAAAAGAGTTTGCATAAAAAAGTTGTGAGGAAAGAGTTCAGACCTTAAGAAGAAAAAAAAAAGTAGCATTTTTAGAAAAAAATAAAACTGCGAAGATCGTTTTAGAAAGAGGTATGGAATGCCTGGTAAAACAATTTATGAACAGGAAAAGTAAAAGAACATATATGAAAAGTATTTCAGAAGTGTAAAGAAAACAGTGAATGTTATTAGCTTTCGAAATTTATACAGTATTCACAGAATTTTAAAAAATAGTAATCCAGTTCTGGACAAAATACAATAGAAGCATTTGCATAGATAGTTTGAAAATAGGGCAGAAGTTTGTATAAAAATTAGAAATCTTCAGAGACAAACGAGTTCAGACAGAGGCGGTTTAATTTGAACATAACTTAAAGGTGATCTGTCAGTTTTTATCCGGCCTAAGGCTTGCCTAGGCGTTATTAAAATGGTGAGAATGCAATATTTCAAGTTTTAACGAGAAGTTATTAACCAGTTTTAAACCATATTAATGAAGTGTTTAAATTGTTGCAAGCAAAGTCCTAAATGCATGGTATCTAATGCACAAAAGGTCCTAAAAACATGGTATCTAGATGTGATGGTAATGACTAAGTAATTATTGAAAGTGAATGACCTAAGAACATGATTTCTATATGAAACGATGCATGTCCTAAACATGATAGCTATTGCACAAATAAGTTAATAAAGGCCTATTGGCATGTTTTCTACCCATTCCCTTAATTAAACATGTATAGTCCCCCGTATTCATTATATACCCCATTATTCTTACAAATTATTATAGCCCAAATTATTAAATTACAACAGTGATAAAAAAATAAGAAGTTACACTATAGAGAGCCTTCAGTTAGGCCAAACATCTCCAACCTCACTTCTTTCAAGTTTCACAGCCATTTCCAAGGCTTGGGTGCGGCAAAGTTCCTTAAGGGTTCTTTTTAACCCCTAACCAATACCAAGCGCCCAAAATATCATTATTGGACAAGTGCAAGTGTGGAAGTTCCAGCCTTGTGCATCAAAGTTCTATGGGTGCTCAAGGGCTCCCAAGGTAATGCTTACACTTAGGGGCAGAACCTAATGTTCTAAGAATAGTGAAATTGTGATAGGATAGAGAGAGTTTAAAACAGTTGAGAGTCAGTTTAAGAAAGCAGTATAAAGATTTGAGAGACAGTTTGAGAAAAAAATAGAAATGATTGAAAAGGTTGAAAGAGTTCCTTTCAAACATTTAGAACTGACGTGTTTTAAACAGAGCATCACACAAACAGGGCCAAAGGGAAGAGAAAAAATAAGTAAAGTGAACTACACAGATAACATATTGAAGAAAAGTAATCAGACATGGTTGCAAACGGAGGTTCAGTTCTTACTGCACCAAACCCCAATACAATCAACCTTAGGAAGAGGTTTTTAGGCTAATCAAGTAGCCAGGCGTACCTGGTTACATGGTATGAACACACAATGAAAAGTAAACATCCTTTGAAACAGGGAATGGGGTAAGGGGAACATGATAAGCTAAACTAAGTAGACTAGTAAGTGCATGCTAGTGACAATAAGAACAGCATAACCATATATAAAAGCACAGAAGGAACAAGATGAAGTGCAGAACTAACAAAGACATATTATTTTGGAGGCTGTACATTAGATAAGTAACATACCAATTTCAGGCAAATAGAACACAAAGAGAAATAATGCACAAGAAGAGCAGAGTGAGCAGAGGATGTGAGCAGTGTGTGAGAACAACAAACACAAGTAAGCAATGCAGTAGAATCCCAATAGTGAAGTAAAACAAACCCAAGTTTACTAACTGTTGGGTTTCAGCCGATTGAGTGTTCAAATAAGAGAATGAGAGAGTATGAAATAGTAGAGAAAGTGAAAGAGAGTATTCACAGTGTTTGAAATTGTGAGAGATATGCAATGTGTGTTGGTGTCTTTCAAAGAGAATGGGGGAGGATACTTATTGTACTAGGAAACAAGTACACAAACAAAGCAACAATCTTTATTTAAGGAACCAATATCAATCAAAATCCAATTAGTATCAGGACTCCCCTTTAACTAAGGAGTCAAAGCCAAATGGTAACAAGCATTGGTTTCAAAAGGAAAAGAATCAATTAACTGATGTGTTTACCCTAGTGAAAGTAGCAAAGCACATAATATGCAATATGGGCTAGATACATGGTACATCAACTAAGGAAAATACACTGACGATTTTGAAAACATGTTTATGCACAAATATGATAAGGAAATACAAGCCAACTCTAACAATTAGCCAAAGAATCTCGGACAAGACCAATATCAGACGGAATTGTTTCTAAGTAAGGAAAACATACCCAAATAAGGAAGTAATCTCAAAAGAAATAAGTAAAACCTCTAAGAAAAATCACATAAAAATCAAAGATTCACAGAGATGTACATGATCAGTAGAATATTGCACGAAAAATGAACATCTAGTCCTATAAAGCATAATAGACATGGAGTTCTGAGAACCCTAAGCAAGTAAACATGGAAGCAACAAAGGGTCGGAACCTTAGCAAAAAATTAAAGCATGAAACTCAAATTAACAAGGAAACCAAACAACTCGCAACACGGACAAACACAAACAAGCACATATACTCCAGAAAAGTAGAAGAAGCGATTTTGACAAAGGGGTCAAATACCCTAATTTTGAAAAAGAGAAAAATTATCAAAAAGCTTGAGATAATCAGAGATATTGAGGGAAAATTAGAGTAAAAAACAATGAATCGAACTGAAAATCATTTTAAAATAATAAAAATTAATGAGATTTGAGTAAAAAATTAGGGTTTGCAGACGAGTTAAAGAAAGGAGGAACATGTCCGTGAAACTCATCAATAACGACATAGAGAGCATTAGAGTGTAAAAACCACCGGAGAAAGGCAGGCACAGACTTAGGCGAGCTTCAATCGACTGTCTTTCATGACGGAAGCTTCTGGACTTCATGTTTGGGAGATAAATAGTGAGATAAGGTACCATGGTGAATGGTGGTCGAGAGGAATTAGGGTGGAGGTGGCCGGAATGGCGATGAAAGCCATCGGAGAAGAGAGAGAATAAGAAGATTATAGAGAGAAAATAGAGAAGAAGGGTTAGAGAGAGAGATCGATATCGCAGAATGAGGGGAGGGGTTAGGGTAATTAGGTTTAATTATGGAAATTAAATCTGGGCCGTTAATCTCATTTTATCAACGGCTCAGATAAATCTAGGCCGGGTCGGGTACATTGATGGGTATTGGGTTGGGATATTTTGCAAATCGGGTCGTCTAATTGGGTTCCAAAATAGGGCTGACATAGGGGTGGAATTTGGGCTACATTTTAAACAAAATCTGGCCATAATTTAAATAGTCCATTCTTCCCAATTAATTTTATAAAATAGCTAAAATAGCTAAAACAACAAAATTGAAAGAATAGAACTAGTTAATAACATACAAATATTAATCTAAAAATATTAGAAATAATTTTATAACTACGAAACATAGTTAATTGCAAAATAGACAATGAATGTAATTTAGTGCAATTAGCTTTGAAAGTTCCAAATAAATCTGTAAAAAATGTGCAAAAACTCCATAAATTATATTTTGCTTTAAATATGAGAATGCGACACGTTATTCACCAAAAATAATAATTTAGAAATAATTTTGGCCTTTATATTGTCAAAAATAGGTAGTAAATTAACTTTTTAAAAATCTTAAAAAGTAAGGAAAAATACCCAAACTTCCAGGCATGCTTATATATGCATAAATATACTATTTGCAAGGTATTTTAGGTGAAAAAATATATTGGGAAAAATTGGATATCAATAGATGTCTCTCTTTAACCGAGGAGGATGAAAGAGTTATCGGGTAAAGATAAGATTGCCAATTTTGACCGGAATTGCGATTGTAAGAGAACTTTGGTTGCGCTCCATATTTTGAGATGCCTACATATCCCTAGTCTTACAGGAATCAAGCCATATGTAGTTCAGGAACCATTGGCGGAATATGTCGATAGAAGTTTGGAAAAGATGAACGCAACGGGATTTGGGATTTGACAGGGATTTGGAGGTCAAACAAGCTGCGAAGAACTGGAGCGGGATCGATCCTGCTGATACGGTCCTGAGGAGCCGGTGTACCTGCGAATGAACGATGTGCGTATATACTGCATAATTTAAACGTGATGCAGGTTCCCGTTAGACCATGAGTGTTGTCCTCGGACGATTAGGATGACGTCCTCAGACTATGACATCCTGGGCTATAAAGAGCATAAAAGTAAAAATTCGCAGGCCATGAAATGGTGTTCTCAGGCTATGCAGATGGTGCCTCCAAATTATGATGCCTTTGAATAAGTTGGCGATATTTCAGCCCATGAGAAGGTGGAAATATTTCATCCAAATGAATGTAAGGGTGGCAATGTTTCAGTCAAAAGCAAAATAAAGGAGGTAGTGCTTAACCTCGGAAGGCAGAGAATATCCTTATGCAATGGAGATGTAGACATAGCTTACCCTCGAAAGTCCAAAGATAGCCTTATGCAGGATGGAGGTAGAGCTTAACCTCGGAAGGCAAAGAATAGCCTTATGCAAAATGCTGATGGAGACAGAGCTTAGTCATGGAAGGCAGAAGATAGCCTTATGCAGGATGGAGGTAGAGCTTAGCCTCGGAAGGAATAGAATAGCCTTATGCAAAATGCATATGGAGAAAGAGCATAGTCTCGGAAGGCAGATGATAGCCTTATGCAAGATGGAGGTAAATCTTAAGCTCGGAAGGGAAAGAATAGCCTTATGCAAAATGCAGATAGAGATAGAGCTTAGTCTCGAAAGGCAGAGAATAGCCTTATGCAAAATGCAGATAGAGACAGAGCTTAGTCTCGGAAGGCAGAAAATAGCCTTATGGAAGATGGAGGTAGAGCCTAACCTCGAAAGGCAGAGAATAGCCTTATGCAAAATGCAGAAGGAGACAGAGCAGAGTCTCGGAAGGCAGAAGATAGCCTTATGCAAGATGGACGTAGAGCTTAACCTCAGAAGGCAGAGAATAGACTTATGTAAAATGCAGGTGGAGACAGAGCTTAGTCTCGGAAGGCAGAAGATAGCCTTATGCAAGATGGAGGTAGAGCTTAACCTCGGAAGCCAAAAAATAGTCTTATGAAAGATGAAGGTAGAGCTTAACCTCGGAAGGCAGAGAATAGACTTATGCAAAATGTGGATATGTAAAGGAGAAAATAGTAGTGATTTCCTTAGCAGGTGAGCGATTGAATTATCATGACTCCTGGGGCAATGGTGGGTGTAGATAGTAACTTTTGTGAAATGAGTATTTGTTTCGGGAGTTTCGACTCTGTAAGGCACATGCATTGCCAATTTGTATCTTGAATTCCTACATCCAAAGAAAAATCGTGAGTTCTGTAAAGGGGGAGGTTAGTTCGTATCCCTCGGCTCGTGGCGTCCTGTACCATTTGGAGTAGCATTGCTGAACGATAGTGATTGAAATGATATTATGCAAAATTTTGACAAACAGGATGCAAATGTATACATGTATAAGTAAAGAAATGGATAGTTTTGTTCTATGTTAAACCAACAACTGCAACGTGGTTCAAGATACGAGAACCTTGTTTGCTCCCGGAATTTTGAGGGTCCTCCTCAAAATTCTGCCCCAGTTTACTGGGCTGGCACTGTTGACGGCGGTGCTGAATGAGTAAAAGCGGATAGAACTCAGAATTTTGAGGATCCTCCTCAAAATTATGCCCCAGTTTACTGGGTCGATGTCATTGCGAAAGCTAACAAACTGACTTCGGAATTTTGAGGGTCTGGACCCTCAAAATTCTGCCCCAGTTCCAAATGCAAGGAAAATGGAATTTTATTAACGATGTGACCGAACCCATAGGGCTGCCTACATATCCCCTCTTAAAGGGGAATCATGTCAGGTGTAGTTCAAATTACATCAGAGGAAAAAGCATAATGATTATATGTAGAATCTCTTCACTGCATCTGAGTTGATCGGTTTTGGCTTGACTTCTCCGTCCATTTCTGCAAGGATGAGGGCCCCTCGAGTTAGAACCCGGTAAACCATGTATGAGACCTGCCAGTTGAGAGAGAATTTCCTTTTTGCTTCATCTTGGTGCGGAAATATCTTTTTTAACACCAGATGTCCCAGTGTGAACTTCCTTGGTCTAACTCTTTTGTTGAAGGCTCGAGACATTCTGTTATGATACAACTGACAGTGGCAAACTGCATTCATCCTCTTTCCGTCTATGAGGGCTTACCTGTTCCTAGCGACCTATCACCCATTCTGCATCATCTATCTCTGCTTCTTGTATGATTCTCAAGGATGAAATTTCTACCTCAGCGGGAATGACCGCCTCTGTATCGTAAAGCAGCATGTAGGGAGTTGCCCCGATTGATCTGCGGACTGTGGTGCAATATCCCAATAAAGAAAATGACAACTTCTCGTGCCATTCCTTGTGCCTTTCAATCATTTTTTTTAGTTTCTTCTTGATGTTCTTGTTGGCTGCTTCTACAGCTCCATTCATCTAAGGTCTATAAGCTGTATAGTTCTTGTGCCTGATCTTGAAAGTTTCGCACATTACTTTCATCAAGTCACTATTGAGATTGGAACCATTATCGCTAATGATTGATTCAAGAATCCCCAAACGGACATTCAAAACGATCGCGGACAAAGTTTGCCACGACTTTCTTAGTCACTGCTTTGTATGAAGCTGCTTCAACTCATTTAGTGAAGTAATCAATTGCCACTAGTATGAATCTGTGCCTATTTGACGCGGCAGGCCCGATTGGTCCGATAATGTCCATTCCCCATACGGCGAACGACCATGGTGAGCTTGTTGGAGTAAGCTCGTTTGGAGGTACCTTTATCATATCTACATGTATCTGACAGCGGTGACACTTGAAGACAAACTGGATGCAGTCTGTCTCCATAGTCATCCACAAATACCCTACTCGGAGTATCTTCTTTGCTAAAACAAAACCATTCATGTGCGGCCCACAGATCCCTAAATGCACCTCCTCAAATAATTTTGTTGTTTTTGTTGCATCGACACATCTCAATAATCCCAAATTGGGAGTCCTCCGATACAAGATTCCTCATCTGTGAAAGAAATTGTTGGATAACCTTCGAAGTGTGTACTTCTGGGTCGCACTGGCAAGTTTCGAATATTCTCCTGTTGTCATATACTCATTAATGTCATGGAACCAGGGTTTTCCATTGGCTTCTTCCTCAACATACGCACAATATGCCGGTTGATCATGAATTTTAACATGGATGGGGTCAATGAAGTTCGTATCTGTATGTTGGATCATGGATGATAAAGTGGCAAGTGCATCGACGAACTCATTATGTATTCGTGGAACATGTTGGAATTCTGTCTTTCTGAACCTCTTTCTCAGCTCCTGTATGTGATGCAGATAAGGGAGTATCTAAGAATTCTTAGTATCCCATTCTTCTCGAACCTGATGTATGAGCAGATCCGAATTTCCGATCACTAGTAGCTCATGAATGTTCATGTCAATGGCCAGTTTAAGCCCAAAGATGCAGGGTTCGTACTCGGCCATATTGTTGGTGCATGGGAACCTGATTTTGGCGGATACCGAGTAATGCTGAATGATTTTTATACCAGGACTGCTCCTATACCCACTCCCTTGAAATTTGCAGCTCCATCGAAGAACATCCTCCAACCATCATAGGATTCTGCAATATCTTATCTTATGAAAGGTGTTTCCTCATCGGGAAAATACGTCTTTAATGGTTCGTATTCCCCTCCTATAGGATTTTTGGCGAGATGATCTGCCAAAGCCCGTTCTTTAATTATCTTCTGGGTGACATAGACAATGTCGAATTCACTCAACAGGATTTGCCACTTGGCGAGCTTGCTAGTGGGCATGGGCTTCTGGAAAATATACTTCAGTGGATCCATCCTTGATATAAGGTAGGTAGTGTAAGCACAGAAATAATGCCTCAATTTCTGAGCTACCGAGGTCAAAGCACAACAAGTGCGTTCCAGTAAGGAATATCGAGCCTCATACAAGGTAAAATTCTTGCAGAGGTAGTAATTAGCTTGCTCCTTTCTCCCCGTTTCATCATGTTGTCCTAAAACGCAGCCAAATGCTCCATGCAAGACAGCGAGATAAATAGATAAAGGCCTTCTTGGCTCACGCGGAACCATGACGGGAGGCGTAGAAATGTATTCCTTGATCCTAGCAAAAGCCTTTTGACATTCATCATCCATTTGGTGGTAGCATCCTTCTTCAACATCTTGAAGATATGTTCACAAATGCCGGCAGACTGAGCTATGAACCAGCTGGTGTAATTGAGTCTTCCCAGAAAACTCATCACATCCTTCTTGTTCTTCGGCGATGGAAACTCTTGAATAGATTTGACTTTTGACGGATCCAGCTCTATTCCTCGGCGACTCACAATGAAACCCAATAACTTTTCTGCAGGGATCCTGAATGCACATTTGGCGGGATTCAGTTTCAAGGTATACCTCCTTAGTCTGTTGAAAAACTTTCGCAAGTCCTCCATGTCATCTGCAGCTTTTCTGTACTTGATGATGACATCGTCCACATATACCTCAATTTCCTTATGTATCATGTTGTGAAAGATGGTGTTCATGGCCCTCATGTAAGTAGCTCCAGCATTCTTTAACCCATATGGCATCATTATGTAGCAATTTATTCCCCATGGCATGATAAATGATGTTTTCTCTGCGTCTTCTTCGTCCATCCATATCTGATGGTATCCCGCAAAACAATCAACGAATGACTGCAACACATGCTTGGCATAGTTGTCGATCAAAATATGTATGTTTGGTAAGGGAAAATTGTCATTAGGAATGGCCGGGTTGAGATCCTGGTAGGCGACACAAACTCTAACTTTCCCATCGTTCTTTGGTACTGGAACAATGTTAGCCAACCATGTCGGATACTCAACCACTTTGAGAAATCTGGTTTTGACCTGCTTGGTGACCTCTTCTTTGATTTTCAAAATCATATCTGGCTTGAATTTTCTGAGCTTCTGTTTTATCGGCGGACATGTAGGATCTGTTGGCAACTTGTGAGCGATGGTGGATGTGCTGAGACCCGTCATATCGTCATAAGACCATGCAAAGATATCCTCATATTCTCTTAAGAACTCCGTGTATTCTTTCTTTTCTATCGATGATATGTGCACACTGATGCACGTGTCTTTGACATTCTCTGTATCTCCCAAATGGACGACCTTAGTCTAATCTAAATTGGACTTAGGCTTATTTTCAAAATTCTCGACTTCTCTGACAAACTCTTCTGGTATATCATCTTCCTCTGAGTCTATATCCATTTGTTGCATAGCCTCGTTGCAAGTTACAGTTGTCGGTTCATCATCAAGATATGTAATAGTAATGCTATATGAAAAATAAAGTAAATAATAGAGAAAATAACGAGTAGAGGATATTTGATGAACTGGAAAAATGCTTTTGATTAAATTCGTGAATGTTTGAAACATCAGATATCTTTTGGAAAGTAAACGATGCGGAAAGTAAAAACAAAACAACAACTAAAATAAAAATTCATGATGCTTGTTCAGCCTTGCTACCCTGAAGATCTCCGGACGGTGGTGGTCCAGATTGACTCATTGGTGAGGCGCTCCCCTTGGTTCACAGCCTGAATGGAAGGGCCTTCCTCCTCTTCCTCTTCAAAGATCACACGACAATCCATGTCCTCCTCCAAAAACAAGTTCTTCATCGCCGCAAGAGCCTCATCTTCTTCTGACCCATAGAGAGTGTCGGCTGGCTGAAATGTCTGCTCCAACTGAGGCATAGGGTATTCCGATGGATAATACGGGCCGCGTCATGGTGGCGACCATTCCTTGAATTCCTGGCAAGTGTAATACGGCCTGATGCAAGGTTGATGCCACACCCTAGCGGTGTGGATCCAAGCTCGTCCCAGCAGTAGGTTGTAGGATGCTGGCACGTCAATGACTTGGAAATCAACATCAAACCAGGTAGGGCCCATTTGCAAACACAAGCTAATCTCCCCGAGGGCGGACCTCTGAGACCCATCAAACGCCTTAACGTTAATAGCCTCGTCTTTTATCTCAAGCAATCCTTCGCCCAACGTCCTTAAGGTTATCAACTGGCAAATATTGAGGCTAGAACCTCCGTCGATCAAGTTCCTAGTGATTAAATGATCTTCATATTGTACAGTGATGACCGGTGCTTTTTTATGGTTGAGCCCTTCCGGAGGCAATTCATCCTCATAGAAGGTGATTTTGTGACTCTCCAGTACCTAGCCTACCATGTTCGCTATCTCTCCTCCTGTTATGTTGCTGGAAACATAAGCTTCGCTAAATATCTTCATCAAGGCATTCATATGTACCCCGGAACTCTGTAAAAGTTCCAAGATGGAAATCTGTGCCGGAGTCTTGTTTAGTTGTTCAACGTCCGAATATTTTATAGCATGTATCATTCATTAGAGTTCCTTAGTCCGGTTTCAACAGGACGTCCAGAGGCCTTCTTGATGGACTCAGCTAGATGTTCTAGCGTGTGTACTCTGCCTGTTCTAGTCATGCCTGTGCGGCAGTTGCTTCTCCAATGCGTGTCTTTACTTTCCTTCTCGCCTCGACTGTGTAGTCCCAAGGTATGGCATCTGACTGAAATGGGGTTATATCTGACATAGAGACAGGAATGGGGACCCTCGGAGGCAACATGATAACTTCAATTAGAGCAGGCACCTTCGGAGTCCTGAACTCAACCTTGATCGACTTTGGCACCTTTGTAGGAGGTGCCTAAAACTCAAACGGCACAGACACGTTCACCACATCGCCCTCAGACGGCTGGATCTATACCACAATAGGGTTGAGAGTAAATACCCGCTTCTTGGGTTCATCTCCTTCGGCTATTAAACCAATTGACCCTTTGGGGTCTCAGTCGTTCTCAACCTCAATCATGTGGATGCGTCCACCATTATGGTCTAGTATAGGGTTGTTGCAAATAGTGGGAGCGGGCTCCTTTGCTAGATGATCTTGTTGTCAATTAAGGTCTGGATTTTGTCTTTCAACGAGCGCCACTCGTCGATGGTATGGCCTTTCATCCCGGAATGGTATGCACAGGTTTTGTTTGGATTCATCCACTGGGAAGGGTTTTTTTGGGTTATGACTGGGATGGGTGTAACATATCTATCGGCTTTGAGCTTTTCATATAGTTGGTCAATGGGCTCGGCAATGGCGGTATATTATCTGGGATGTTTGCGGTCAAGGTTCGGTCTAGGTCATGAGAAGTTTTGGCGGGTAGGTGGTGATGGATAGTGAGGAGGTTGGGAGTTGTAAGCTTGGTATATGGGTACAGGTTGGGAAAATCCTGGTGAGGTGGGTTGATATGTAGGTGGTGGAGATGACTAGTAGACGGGTGGTGGATTTTGGTAGGTAGGTAAATATGCTAGGTAACTTGGAGAGGGTTGGTTTGTGAGTGGAGTTGGAGGATATGGTTGATATTTCATGGGAGAATGGTTTCTCCGCACAGCCATTACGGCGTTCACGTCTTTCTTCTTCGATGTACCACAAGAGTGAAGGGCCTTGTTGGTGGCTTGCAGTGCCTCAAGATTAGAAACCATACCATTTTTGATGCCCTCTTCAATCATTTCTCCTAGTTTGATGATGTCAGAGAATTTCTGGCCCTCTATCAGCATCAGTCTCTCGTAGTACGGCGGATCCTGAGCACGGACGAAAACCATGTTCATTTTCTCTTCTTCCAAAGCCGGTCTGACCTTGGCAGCTTCTGACCTCAAACCGATAGCATACTCGTGAAAGGTCTCAGCGGGCTTCTTCTTCAAATTCTGGATATAGAACACGTCTGGTGCATTCTCAGTGTTGAACCTGAAGCGGTCCATGAAATCAAATGCCATGTTTACCCAGCCCGTCCACTTCTTCGCATCCTAACTGCTATACCAAGATAAAGCATCACCTTTCAAGCTCCTCATGAACAACTTCATGTTGATCTTTTCATCTCTGCCAACGCCCACTAACTTGTCACAATGCATTATGAGGTGAACCCTTGGATCGCCCGTACCGTCAAACATTTCGAACTTAGGAGGTTTGTATCCCTCCAGGAGTTTGACATCGGGTTGAACACAACGGTCCTCATAATTAAGACCTTCCACACCTTTGCTACGTTCCATGCCCTGAACCCTGCTAGTGAATTTCTTGAGTTCGACAGCCAAGTTCTAAATGAGTGAATCCTTGACATCTGATTCTGACACATCTGAGATGGGCTGAGTATCGTAGGGTATAGTGTCCACAAAGATAGGGGTCTCTTGGTTGTTTGGAGTGTTTTGGGCTCAGGGATGAGCGGTGGAGCACTGTTGCGAGCCAAGGTTTGAGTAGGTTGAGGAGTCTTTCATGGAGGTGCGAGGATGTGGTTATGGACATCTGCAGCAGAAAGGGTGATGGATAAACTTGCCAAATTCCAGACCTAGTCTAGTTCCTCTCAAAACCTTAGCAAAATTTTCTTCAGATGAGCAGTAGTTTCCTTGGTGACTGGAGCACCCTGAGAAGTTTCTTCAATTTCCTTTCTTGCCTCGGTATCTCCCATCGTTCCTTTGTTCCTATTTCTAAGGGGACTCGGAAGAGGAGGACCCTTAGATCTTGTTGAGTATGCTGATGGTTCTACAGTGCACGAACTAACCTTTGGGGAGGGGAATAACAAAAAGGTAAAAGTTAGTGCGGATTTTGAGAAAGAAGCATTGCGGTATTTAAACACATTGTTGCAGGAATATAAGTTGTTTCCTATTTGGGTGCCTCCTTGTGCTTGAGGTAGGCCTCGACGGATAAATTTTGGAGATCTTATAACAGCAAGATCCTCATTTTATTGATAGAAAATAGAACGAGTAAAAACAAACTTAGATAAAGAAAAATTGTTACTAATGGCTAGTGGCCTTATTACATCTGAAAAGCAGTAAAGTTCTTTAAAAATGGGTTGAAGTAGGATTTGCTGCTATTGAGGTCTGTTTAGAATTTCGAGTATGGAAATTGTTTCGTATGATGATTTAAGACTTGCACGAAAAATTTGGTGTCATTTTGAGTAGTTTAAGTATGATTCGGCGCGTTTAGAGCAAGTTGGAAGAACTTGAAGTTCATAAGTTGATTTGATTTGGTATGGAGTGTGATTCATAATTTTGGTGTTGTTTTCCGTGTTTTGAGAGGTCGAGTAGGTACGTCTTATGCATACAAACTTGGTTGTACATTTGGGCGAGTCCCCGGGGCCTGGGGTGCTATATGGACGATGCGCGGATCAAGTTTGTACTTGATAGAGCTACCGGTGTACCAGTTCTGGTGTGTACGCACCTACAGGATTCTGGCCGCATGTGCAAGCTTGCATGTGCAAGCTTTTGACTGCAAAAGCAGCCTAGAGTAGACTTCCTAGAAGTTAAGTAGGAACCGTACATACGAAGGTGCAGGTGCAAGGCAAGCGATTACAGAAGCGGGAAAGGTCGCAGGTGTGACACGTATGCTGCAGAAGCGGGCTCGCATATGCGAGCCATTGTTTGTAGAAAATAAGGAGGCAGACCTGGGCTTTGGTCCGCTCCTATGAGGTGTTGTCCGCAAAATCGGAGCCGCAATGCAACAGTGGCATTGCATATGCGAAAAAATCGTTGGACAATGAGGTTCATTTAAGCCGAGGAACTTAGGCTATTTTTGCTAATTTTCTTTCATCTTTTGGGCGATTTTGAACTCAGAGGGGTTTTCACCTAGATATTGGAGGTAAGTAATTTTTATCAAACGTAAGTTCAATACATCGGTTCTAGGTAAATGTTAACATATAAAAATTGTAAAAGTTATGGGTTTAGTTGAAAAACCTAGGTTATGATAAAAAGTGGGATTTAACAACAAAAATAATTATGAAATTGGGTAAAACTTATATATTTGAGCTCGTGAGGTTATAGGTAATATTTATCTTCAAAAATTTCTAGAATTTCTGTACGTGGGTCCGGGGTGAATTTTAGGGATCTTCTAAAGTGGGTTGGATAATTACTCTAGTAGTTAAACTGTAATCTTTTGAACATGTATTGATTAATTAATAGAATATTTGATTAGTTTTAAACTGTTCAGCATTGAGTTGAGGCTTTAGAATAAATTTACAGGCCAAAAAGTTAGCTTGCAGACCAGGTAAGTCTCTTGCCTAACCTTGTAAGAGAGAATTTACCCATAGGTATTTTAAATTACTATTTGTTTCTATTTAGGGGGGAGAGAGCGGGGAGAGAGGGACGCTACATACGTACTTGGTGACGACAGTCCGTGCGTAGCTACTACTTATTCTAAGTCCGAATAGTTCAAGGCCCAGATCATGAAATACCTGAGTTGTTTGCACTCTACTTGTTAATTTAAGTGCCTAGATTATATTGAAACTTGATAAAGAATTCATAAAGACCAAACCTCACTCATTTTGAGTTTTGGCGGATTACTTGACTGTAAATGAAAATTATGCTTCGTTGTATTATAATTACATGATAGCTTTAACATGGGTGTTCACAGAATATTTTATCTTCTTGTGGAGCGGGCTGAACCCCTCGGCAGTATAATTGATGCATCTATGGTTCGTGCAGCTCGACCCTCAGCAATGTACACATTATTCTGGATCGAACCGTATAACTTCAGCATAAATGGTGTGTGATATTTTGGAGCCCGAGAACACTTGGTATTATATTTATGATTTATAATATTATAATTTATTTGACAGACCAATATTATGGAAGTTAGTATTGTGTTATTGGGAGATTTTTTTAGTTGATTATTAGCTTAAGGAATTATTTATTTATTTATTATTATTATTATTATTATTATTATTATTATTATTATTATTATTATTGTTGTTGTTGTTGTTGTTGTTGTTGTTGTTATTGTTATTCATGTACTACATGTCTATTATAATTTCTGTAATTTATTATTGACCCGTAGTAAGTGTTGAAGTCGGCCCTTGTCACTACTTTTTCGAGGTTCGACTAGATACCTACTAGTTACATATATTTTTGTACTCATGCTACATTTCTGAACTAATCGTGCAGAATTTGAGGTAGGTGCATCTGGCAGTCATCCCGGCATCATCCCCGTTATCTTGAGGCATAGTGGTGAAATGCTCTCTGAGTCCGTTCTTCAGCACCGCAATTTCTCTCTTTTGTATTTAGCTATTCAGACAGTAGCGTTCTATTTTGTATATTCTACTAGATGCTTATACACTTGTGACGGCAGGTCTGGCCATATGCTAGTAGACATTTTATGGCTTTTGGGTATTTATATCACTGTACTGGTTCTTTTATGAGTGTACGCTTGCTTTATTAAAATTTTCACTTCTTATTTACTTAATAACCGCAAACTGTTATGAAATAGAAGATTCTTACACTTCTATTTAAGGTGAATGTCTTTAATGTATTTAATTAGAGAGATTTTAGAGTCCTATTATTGGTAGCAAGATCTTCCTCCTCCCTATAAATAGAGGTGCTCTCTACCATTGTAATTGACCCCTCTCAACTCAATAAGAAGAACTCTCTCTACTCTTCTCTCTATTGCTATTGTTCTTGTTCTATTGTTCTTGTCTTTTGCTTTAGTTTATATCACGTTATCAGCACGAGACTCTACCGTCTCAAGTACCATTCTCGAAAATCCAAGGTATTTTCCCTCTTCCTAATTTAATTTCGAGTATGTCTGACATTATGAAAAGAAAGTTCGTTGCCCTTGAAATTTCGGGCAAGAACTATATGACATGGGTGTTGGATGCTGAAATTCACCTAGATGCTATGGGTCTCGGAGACACCCTCAAAGATAAAGAAAAAGCATCCACCCAAGATTGTGCGAAGGCCTTGATTTTCTTGCGCCACCACCTTGACGAAGGTTTGAAGATTGAATATCTCACCGTCAAGGATCCACTCGTTTTGTGGAACAGCTTAAAGGAGAGATATGACAACCTGAAGTTGGTCACTCTGCCACAAGCACGATATGATTGGGCCCATCTGAGGCTACAGGATTTTAAGTCCGTTTCTGAATATAATTCTGCTATGTTCAGAATTACTTCTAAACTGAAGCTATGTGGAGATAACATCTCCGATTACGATATGCTTGAGAAAACGTTTACAACGTTTCATGCCTCCAATATGGTACTGCAGCAACAGTACCGAGAGAAAGGCTTTACGAAGTACTCTGAATTGATTTCTCTCTTACTAGTGGCTGAGCGTAATAATGATCTGCTCATGAGAAATCACGAAAATAGACCAACTGGGTCTACACCACTGCCTGAAGCAGATATGGTGCACTCGCATTATGCCAAACATAAAAGGGACCATGATCACGGTCATAAACGGGGTCAAAGCCAAGGACGTGGACAAGGAAGAAATTCCAAAGAAGTCCGTCACCCCCCAAAGAGAGATAATCACCGAAAGCAGAAACGGGGTCCAGAAGATCCTAAGGCAAATAGTTCAGAAACTATATGTTATCGTTGCGGTGGAAATGGGCACTGGTCTAGGACTTGCCGTATACCAAGACACTTGGTTGACCTTTATCAAGCATCTCGAAAGAGAAAACGCCCTGAAACAAATTTTGTCTCTGACGACAACTTTGACTTCACCCACCTGGATGTGGCAGACTTCTTTGAGCAACCCGAGGGAAAGATAGACCACCTAATCGGTGACGGAACCGTGATGAAAGAAGATGGAGCTGTTTGATTCTACTTGTATTAGTCAATGAATAGATTAATAGTCATTAGCATTAGCTCGTATTAGTTAGTTCATAAAGCAATGTTAGCAGTAGTTCTTTAGAATATCTTCAATATGTTCAAATATCAATAAAACTTTTATTTTCCAGTGGGGGTAATCGACTAGCCTGAAAAACTAGTCGATTATCAACTATTTTCGCATTAAAGTTGAAAAACAATTGATCAACAATCGATTGTCTTTGGCTAACAATCGATTGTCTTGAAACAGTGTGTTCTGGAATTTTTCAAAAATAGCCAACAATCGATTGTCTTTGTCTAACAATCGATTGTCTTGAAATAGTAAGGTCTGGAATTTTTCAAAAATAACAAATAATCGATTGTGTGTGTTTAACAATCGATTTTCTATGTTCCAACAATCGATTGTGTGTTTAATAATCGATTGTCTTATGAAAAACGCTGAAATTTTCAAACTGCATAGTAATTGATTATGGACAACATATCTGATTTTGTTAGTCAACTGTTAGTAGCAGATTTTGAAAATATTATGTGACACAAAAGGATTGAACTTGTTTATTCTTATGTTCGTGTATCTCCTTTTTTGTATGTCAAACTATGGGAAAGCAAAATGGATATCTCACAAAGCGAACTTGGATCAACATCCAACTGTAAAAGTATTTGCCTAGTTGATTCATGTACTACACATACAATACTCAAAGAAAGGAAGTATTTCTCTCAACTGAATATGTGTAAGGCAAACATTACTACAATCTCTGGAAGTAGTAAATTGATTGAAGGCTCCGGAAGAGCTATTGTAACTCTGCCCAAGGGCACGATGTTAATCATAGAGAATGCAATGTTCTCCTCCAAGTCTATGAGAAACTTGTTGAGCTTTAAAGATGTACGCCGGAATGGCTACAATATTGAGACAATGGATGAAGATAATCTTGAATATCTCGTCCTCACTTCAAAGAATGTCTCCGGCCAAAAGAGGGTTATTGAGAAATTCCCGTCTTTATCTTGTGGCCTGTATTGGACAAGAATTAGTGCAATTGAGGCACATTCAACAGTAAATCTAAAGAATACTGAGTCCAATACATTTGTACTTTGGCATGATCGACTGGGTCACCCAGGATCAACCATGATGAGACGGATTATAGAAAGCTCATATGGGCATCCGTTAAAGAATTTCAAAATTCTCTCAAGTAATGAATATCCTTGCACTTCGTGTTATCAAGGCAAGCTGATTATCAGACCATCCCCAACAAAGGTTGGGACTGAGTCACCCCAGTTTCTGGAACGTATACAAGGGGACATTTGTGGACCTATTCACCCACCTAGTGGGTCGTTTAGGTATTTCATGGTCTTGATAGACGCATCCTGTAGATGGTCTCATGTGTGCCTGTTGTCATCTCGCAACCTGGCGTTTGCGAAGTTAATAGCACAAATCATTCGGCTACGAGCACACTTTCCAGATAATCCAATCAAGTCCATTAGACTGGATAATGCTGCTGAGTTTACATCCCAAGCATTTAATGATTATTGCTTATCAATCGGGATAAAAGTTGAACATTCTGTAGCTCATGTTCACACTCAGAACGGTCTTGCAGAATCGTTAATTAAGCGCTTGCAGTTGATTGCAAGGCTATTACTGATGAGAACGAGGCTGCAGACTTCAGTGTGGGGTCATGCCATATTGCATGCAGCAATGCTAATTCGTCTCAGGCAGACGAATTACCACAAGTATTCTCCGTTGCAATTGGTTTTGGGTCATGAACCCGATATATCCCATTTAAGGATATTTGGATGTGCCGTATATGTGCCTGTAGCACCGCCATCCCGCACCAAAATGGGTGCGCAAAGAAGGTTAGGAATATATGTTGGGTTTGATTCGCCCTCCATCATTCGCTACCTTGAAACATTGACAGGCGACCTGTTTACTGCACGATTTGCAGACTGTCGATTTGATGAAACACTTTTCCCAAAATTAGGGGGAGAAGTTTGTGAAACCAAACGGGAAATTTTGTGCAAAAATGAATCATTATCTCATCTTGATCCACATACCTCTACTTGTGAGAAAGAGGTACAAAAGATTATCCATTTGCAAAGAATAGCAAACCAAATGCCTGACGCATTTACGGGCTTGAAGAGGATAACGAAATCCCACATTCCTGCGGAAAATGTTCCGATCCGTATTGAAGTCCCTATTGGACAATTATCTAGTGTCATATCCAATAAGTCAAATGCACGCCAGAAGCGTGGCAGACCATTAGGTTCCAAAGATCGAAATCCTAGAAAGAGGAAAAAGAACGATATAAATGACACTATGAAAGAATCACATGAGGACGCTCATGATTTGATTAATTCTGAGATTCACGAAGAATCTATTGAGCCTGAAGCTCTTGAAAATACGGAACTACTCCCAAATCCAATTAATATTGAGGCAAATATTAATCGAGTGGATGTTGTGGTAGATAATGTCTTTGCTTATAATGTAGCATCTAACATTATGAAAGAATGTGAGGATCTCGAACCTCAATCTGTGAAAGAATGTCGAGAAAGACATGATTGGCCAAAATGGCAAGTAGCAATTCAATCTGAATTGAATTCGCTGGCAAAACGTGAAGTTTTTGGCCCTATAGTTGAAACACCTAATGGTGTTAAGCCCGTTGGCTACAAGTGGGTCTTTGTACGCAAACGAAATGAGAAAAATGAAGTACAAAGATACAAAGCACGACTTGTTGCACAAGGTTTTTCCCAAAGGCCTGGTGTCGATTATGAAGAGACATATTCGCCTGTAATGGATGCGATAACCTTTCGTTATCTCATAAGTTTTGCTGTCCATGAGAAGCTGGACATGCACTTAATGGATGTCGTTACTGCTTATCTTTATGGCTCACTTGATAACGACATATACATGAGAGTTCCCGAAGGACTCAAGGTGCCAAATGCGCACAATTCCAAATCTCGGGAAATGTTTTCAATCAAATTGCAAAGGTCCTTGTATGGTCTAAAGCAATCAGGACGAATGTGGTATAATCGTCTAAGTGAGTACTTGTTGAAAGAAGGCTATATAAATGATGCCATTTGCCCATGTGTGTTTATAAAGAAGACAACATCGGGATTTGTTGTACTTGCCGTATATGTTGATGACATAAACCTTATTGGAACCCCTGAAGAACTCCAAAAGGCAATTGATTATCTAAAGGATGAATTCGAGATGAAAGATCTCGGTAAGACTAAACTATGTCTTGGTTTGCAAATTGAATATTTGGCAAACGAAATTTTTGTTCATCAATCTACCTATACAGAAAAGGTACTGAAACGGTTTTACATGGATGATGCACATCCGTTAAGTACACCGATGGTTGTTCGTTCACTTGAAGTGAACAAAGATCCATTCCGACCTAAAGAACGGAATGAAGAGATACTTGGTCCTGAAGTACCATATCTTAGCGCAATTGGCGCATTAATGTATCTTGCAAATACTACAAGGCCGGACATTTCTTTTTCAGTTAATGTCTTAGCAAGATTTAGCTCGGCTCCTACGAGGAGACATTGGAATGGGATCAAACACATATTGCGGTACCTAAAGGGGACTACCGATTTGGGCCTATTTTATGGAAAGAATTGCAGCCCGGATCTTGTTGGTTATGCTGATGCTGGATATTTGTCTGACCCACACAAGGCTCGATCTCAAACGGGTTATGTGTTTACCTGTGGAGAAACCGCCATATCTTGGCGATCGACTAAGCAATCAATTGTGGCTACTTCATCTAATCATGCCGAGATAATTGCTATTCATGAAGCAAGTCGGGAGTGTGTGTGGTTAAGGTCGATAATACATCATATCCAAGACAAATGTGGTTTGAAATGTGATAAACTACCCACAACTTTATATGAAGATAATGCAGCATGTATAGTTCAATTGAAGGGAGGATTCATAAAGGGAGATAGAACGAAGCATATTTCACCAAAGTTATTCTTCACACATGACCTTCAGAAGAATGGTGATATCAATGTTCAACAGATTCGTTCAAGCGAAAATATGGCTGATTTGTTCACAAAATCTCTACCAACGTCAACCTTCAAGAAGCTAGTTCACAAGATCGGAATGAGAAGACTTAAGGACATAAATTGATGTTCTTATCAGGGGGAGTTAAGGCGCGTTGCACTCTTTTTCCCTTACAAGGTTTTGTCCCAATTGGGTTTTCCTTGCAAGGTTTTTAACGAGGCAACCAATAGGCGCATATTCAAACATGTGTACTCTTTTTCCTTTCTTTAATTTTTCCCAATGGGTTTTGGTTTTAAGGTTTTATGAGGCACATCATTGAATAGACATTCAAGGGGGAGTGTTATGAAATAGAAGATTCTTACACTTCTATTTAAGGTGAATGTCTTTAATGTATTTAATTAGAGAGATTTTAGAGTCCTATTATTGGTAGCAAGATCTTCCTCCTCCCTATAAATAGAGGTGCTCTCTACCATTGTAATTGACCCCTCTCAACTCAATAAGAAGAACTCTCTCTACTCTTCTCTCTATTGCTATTGTTCTTGTTCTATTGTTCTTGTCTTTTGCTTTAGTTTATATCACAAACCAATTATTTTGATTATTAAAAGGAACAGATACTTGGCTAATTCACCATTGACTGGCTTAAGAGCGGCATTGGGCGCTATTACAGCATGTAGGAGAAATTGAGTCGTGACATATTGTAACTTATAGTAATTTTTATATAGTTTCCAAATACATTAATTTTATTTGAAAAGATTTAAAGATTTTATGTTCAAAGATACTATCAAAATTACAAAAATTAAATTTCGAAAAATAAAAAGTATCACATAAATTAGAACAGAGGAAATAATATTTAGATCAAGTTACTAAATTCGAATCATAATTTATGCACTACATTATCCGCCTGTGTTTGTATATAAACTATTAATAGCAGCATTTAAGGGCGAAGATACATGCGTGGTCAATATTTTTGGCTCTATACTGTGTTTAATATTTGAAAATTAGTTACAACACATATTGACTTTCTTCTATAAAGGCCATGTACATTCCCTTCAACAACCCCTTTATTCTTCCAAAAGACTTCTCCTTTTCTTAAAGAAGATATATTGCCAATTTTGACTGGCTTTCACGCTTGCTTTTCAGTTGAAAGTCAATTTTACATCATTTTTAACGAATGCATGCAATATAGGTAGGTAGGACTTAAGTTTTATATACTGACAATGAAATTCGTTTACACTAATTTGACTGGTTATAAAATATCACTTATTAAACTCATATCATCAAGATCAAATTGTGATTAATCTTAAGAAAAAAAATCTAAGAGTAATAAGAGTACATGCGGAGCCAAAATTTAAAATTTTTGGGTTCGAAATTTTAATTTCTTTAAGTTACTTAGTTCTGAATTAATAATTTATATGTATTCAATGAACTTCTTAAGACAAATACATGGTTTGCACTAAAGTCGAACCCGTAGCTCCTATTCTCCCTCTGTCCCTGAATAAGAGGCTCCACGATTTGAGGATTTTACCATGTCCGTTTAAGTTAAAGAATTTGAAATATATATATATATATATATATATATATATATGTATGTATATATATATATATGTATATATATATATATATATATTAATAATAATAATAATAATGATAATAATAATGATAATAAGAATTCTAATCGATACGGAATACCTGAATAACAATAACAATAATAATAATAATAAAATAGAGAGAGTCATGTCTGCCCCAGATAGTTGTACTAATAAGTACTACCGTTATGTGTTCGATATGAATATAAATGTTTTCCGTAGAAAAAGTTTTGCAAACAATAAAAATAAAAAAGAATTTTTTTTCAGCTTAGATTTCAGTAATTGATTGAAAAATAAAAGCTATTTTCCATGTTTGATTTTCTTTGCCTAATTTACAGTTTATATTTCCTGAAATGGTAAAGCACATTTATACGCAGTAACACATTTTTCATGCTGAATCAAGAGAGTGAGGACCAGTAATCTTGCTTAATGAAAGAGAGGGAAAATCAATAGCGCTACTATTCAAATTCTCTCTAGGAAGAAGAGTGAATAGTGAATCCGTCACTATTCATCGGACACTTTTCCGTCAGTTTTCGTATCGAAATCTGCCTCTCTTCAGATCCTTCTGGTGGTAATCAACTCCCTTTGAGTTTATTCCAAAATTCTAAACTAATCGAAATAGATCTACATTTTAGTGATCTCACTATTCATTCGAATTCCAGCAAACTCTCACATTACGCTGTTGTGATGTGAAGTTTATGGTTTGTGCATAGCTTGATTTGTTTGGATTCAGTTTTTTCCATTATAAGAAAGGTCAGATCGTAAGTTTCTGTTGGAAGGAACTGCATTCGACAGGTTCTTTTTAGCCTCTAGCCTTTTTGTAGCATCATCACTGGATATGGCCGATCTTCTCTGAAGTAGAACGCATCCATGGATGCTTCGCCCTCTCCCCAGCATCTGGCTGTGGGAGAGGTTTACAACGTTCTTAATACTGGTCCAAAAGAACTCACTAAGCAATTGTATGCTACAA
Organism: Nicotiana benthamiana; assembly: GCA_034376525.1. NCBI lineage: Eukaryota > Viridiplantae > Streptophyta > Magnoliopsida > Solanales > Solanaceae > Nicotiana > Nicotiana benthamiana. The sequence goes on along the minus strand of CM067328.1, from coordinate 68,954,710 downwards.
CTCTTCAAGCTAAACAGTCTGCTCCGTCAAAAATCGAGCTATGTCCAGTTATCAAAGAGCATGGTAATCCTGTAATTCAATTTACTAAGGAAGAGGTTAACAACTTCACTAGAGAAGAAGGATTGCATCAGGCAGCATTTTTAAAATTTTTGTATGGCAGACCTGATCTATCGGAAGTGCGAAGAATATTTTCGTCGCAATTTGATGTTCAAGGTCAATTTAACATTGGGCAGTTGGAGTTTTGTCATATGTTAATCAGGTTTGATCTCTTCAATGATTATATTCAATTCCTTTCAAAGTCGACCGGATATCTAAAATCCAAAGGCGACGAATATTTCTTCAGAACATTCCCATGGTCTTTACAATTCAATCCGAAGGAGGAGACATCGATGGCAGTCCTGTGGATCTCCTTTCCAGGTCTGCCAACAAATTTCTTTGCTAAGAGGTCGTTACTGTCAATTGCCTCAGCTGTGGGAAAACCGCTGGCTGTAGACAAGGCAGCTCAGGATAGAACGAGACGTAGCGCGGCAAGAGTTAAGATTATAGTTAATCTGTTGGATAAACATCCTAAAAAGGTCAAGCTTCAGATTTTAGATAAATTTTCTGGTAATTCTGTCGAGTTTCACCAAGAAATAGTCTTCGACAACCTGCGTAAATATTGTGCGTATTGCAAACATCAAGGTCATGATGAGAAGGCGTGTAGAATTAAAAAAGAAAAAAATGGAGCTCTGCTGGTCGCAGAGGAAAAATTGGCCATGAATCTGCCTCGTCCCGAGATCGATGTTTTAGACAAATTACAGGGAGATGCAAGGGATTATCTAAATACAAAAAGATCCCGACAAGGAACTAGGGATTTACAAGAAAAAGAAGTACTGACGGATGTTGTTGATCCAAATGTTTCTGCAGCACAAACTTGTTTGGTAGAGGATGTTATGAAAATGAATGTTGGCTCTAAACAACCTACAGTGAAGGATAGGGGAAATCCTGTTCAATATGAAATGGCTAGGAGTTATTTAGTTTTTAAAACTACTTTTACTTCAAATGATACAGCTGCAGGAACTCTCTTATGTCTATATTTTGATACTGCCCAGCCTAGTATAATGTTATCTACTGTTCCATTGAAGCTGCCCTTGAATGCTTTAACTGAAATGGAGATGTTAAATTTATCTTCTGTGTCAGCTCATGACAATGCAAAAAGGAAAGATCATGCTCTGATCGACCAGCAACACATGGTGCTGAATTCTATTCTGGCTGATCAAGCTACTGGTAAAAAGTTGGAGGCTTTACATGCTTTCAAACCAGTTACAGATTCTACACTGTTATTTCAACCAGCTGACAAATCAACAGTTACAAATTTAGCTGCTGCTTCAAAAATTTCTGGGCAACAAGATAGAAATGAATTGAGTAAAGCTTCTGTTTTGCTTAATTCTACAACTCCTACTGGATAGCAGCTAGTAGCAGAAGAGATACAGGTACAATCTACTGTTAATCCAACTCTAGCATTGGATGGCATTAATATGACTGCGCAAAATGAAGAGGTGGATGATCAATGTGATGTTATAGAATTGGAATTTGCAGCATCTGTTACAAAAGGTAATGAGAATACCAAATGCACATTGAAGTATCAAACAGTTACTGCAGTTCCTAATTGCTAAAGTTCGATTCTACACCTTTAAGGCTTGTTGATCCAGCATTATATGGGAGTGATGATGCATCTCATGTAGTAGTTCTAGTGGACAATCGGCCTCCTATTATTGCTAGGGATGTACCTATTTCATACGTGGATAGTGTTGGGACACTTCTGACCTCTACAGATCATATCACATCTAGTGCACACACTTGATAGTTGTTTGATCACGCTGGACAGTCAGATAAGGATAAATCCATTGGGCAGCAGCTCTTGATACAAAATAGTATGGCTCACAACTGTGCATCATCTGATCAAAGAAATGGTACAATTGTAGAGGATTCTGTTTTGAATGTCAATGCAGATTCAACTGTTATATCTGTTGAACCTGTAGAGATGCCAACAGTGCCAATTCTGTTAGATGATTCAAAAAAGGAGCTGTCAAGTTTGGTTACTGTTAAAGGAAATGACAATGCAAAAAGGCAAGAAAATGTTTTGATCGACCAGCAGCACATTTTGCAGAATTCAATTCTGTTGAATCAAACATCTGGCGCAAAGGACAGCAATATAATTGCACTATCCAGAGGACAACAAATCTGGAATAAGGTTCAGCAACTAACACTAGAAGAGGTACATGTCCTGACTACTGTGCAGTCAACTCCAGCATTGGATGACATTAAAGCATCTGTTACTGAGGTTAACAACAGCTCCAATAGGTCATTGCATAATGAAGCAGCCACTGCAGTCTGTATTCTGCCAAATATGGATTCTACACTGCAAAGTGTTGCAGATCGAGCTAAAACTGTGACTGATGATGCTGTCACAACAGCAAGTCATTCAGATGACGATATTGCACAAAATTCATCGCGACAAGATGTACATCACAAGCCAGAGATGTATCAATAAAGCAATTTAAACATCTCAATAAATAACACAGTTGCATTTGTCTCTAACACTACTGTGCATCAAAGTGATCTTGATACACATCCTTCAGATGATTCACAACAATCAAAGGCAACTGGACATCATAATGCAAGGAACAATTGGTCATCAACATCCAACAGAAATGAAACTTCAAAAACAAAATAAATAAGCAGATCGCAGAGAAGAGCCCAGCTCAAATAACAAGCTCTAATTCATTTGCTGTGCTTGCCAATGTCAGTAAAAATGACGGAATGTGGCTGGAGGAAAGTTAAAGATGGCTAAAAGTTATCCTCCTCTTCCTTTATCCAATACACTTGTAGAGAAAGGTACCAATGATTATGGGGAATTTTCAAGCATCAATGGGAAGAACAAACATCTAGTCCTATCTAATATGAGAGATATGGTAATTAAATCGAAACTCTGGGATCAATGACATTTTCAGGATGAAGAGAGCTGGGACAAAGGTTCTGTTGGTTGCTCATCTGCAGAAGAAGACCAAGAAACTGGTTACGATAGCTCAGGAGAGGACATTGAAGCTCCAATCAAGCCAAAATTGCAAGGGAAACCTGCTACTATAAATTGGAATGCAAAAATGCCATCTGCAGCAAATCCAAACAGCATTTTAATCCATAATGCTCCAGTTTTCATTCCAAAAACTAATACAACAGCAGGTACTTCAAGGACAACAACTGCAAAGATCGACCAAAAAGAAACAACACAAAATGTAATCCAATTTTCGGGTGAAACATCAGCTGTTGGAAACAAAACAACATTGCTAAGTTGTAGACAAAATCAGATTATACCTATATACACTGGACATCGGCAGCAAATGAACGAAAATACACCAATGAATTGCCTTGTTGGACAATTCAAGCATGAATCTTGCTCTGCTAATCTCTTCAGAGCAAAGACAACTCCAGAATGATATGGAAGGAAGACATATATATGAAGTAGGAGAGGAAGAGGATATCTTAACGCAATGTCGTATACATGCTGCAAGAATAGGGGATTTTTCACCAACGCACAGTAAAACAAGTAAAAAGTGTCGCCAAAGGGACAGAAGCTGGGACGGCAGGGTGGTCGAAGACGCAAACGTACGGAGGCTCCCAATGAGAATTGCAAAACAAAAACAGGTTACCCAAAGAACAAAAAACAAAGCATGAATTTGGAAGACATCTTTTTGAGTTCATCACAAAGTTGGAGAAAGGACAGCAACTTCGCCGCTTCATTATATTTTTAATTAACCTTCTTAATATCCTCATATGTAATATCACCACAGAGTATGTTATAAACTCTGTGATGATCATAACTTATTTGGCACGATCAAGTTCTTATGTTGTAATTTTTATTTTCTGTTATTAATAAAAAACTAACCCTAGGCTACGCCTAGTGGATTGCCAAAAAAAAAAAAGAGAGTGAGTGAGATGAGACATATTTTGGACCAAAGTACACATGGACCAATAAAAGAAAGACATCAAAAATCATATTAATGAAAAGATTAGATATGTTTATTGCGAACACCAACTGGATCAATATATACCCTGAGGCCCTAGTAACCCATTTAACCAGACTGTATTCGGATCACTGCCTTATAAAACTTGACTTAAGAAGAAGTACGCCCCGAGATAATAAAGTATTTAGAATAGAATCAATGTGGCTATCTCATCCCACCTTTAAACCTCTTGTAGAAGCAACTTGGAATGCCGACGACTCAATCCTAACGACTATTGAAAAATTTACAAAAGAAGTAAAAAATTGGAACATAACCACTTTTGGAAATATCTTCCATTAAAAAATGTTACGCTAGCTAGACTCAACGGGATACGGAAATCCTCCAAATACTCTACTATTCAATTTCTAAGAGACCTGGAATCTTCTTTAACAGAAACCCTAGAAGGCTTATTAAAACTAGAAGATGAATTCTGGAAGCTTAAGTCAAGAGTTCAATGGTTGAATGAAGGGGACGCAAGTACTAAGTTTTTCCACATTACTACAATGCAGCGTAGAAAAAAAAATAGAACTCTTAGCCTTAGGGATGAGGGGGGTAATTGGTTCTCTAACCAAAATTAGATTAAACCATTAATTATTGATTTCTTCCAAAATCTCTTTAATACTAGTCATATCTCCTCCTTAACTAAACAAAAACTTATGTCCTACTATACTACCATAAGTATTAGGGTTCATCCTGCACTGACCATAGAACCTGACCAATAGGAATAGAAGACATTATTTTCCTTTAAGTCCTATAAAACACCATGTCCGGATATTCTACACCCCTTCTTCTACCAAAAGTTCTGGAATGAAACAAAAATGACTTAATCAATTTCTGCAAAGAGGCTTTGAGAAAGAAATCAATGACCAAAGAAATGAACAAAACTCATATTTGTTAAATCACAAAATGCAAGAACCCAGAAACAATAAAACAATTTAGACCCATAAGTCTTTGCAACTCGGCTTACAAAATCATTGCAATCAATAGAATCAAACCTCTTCTCCATAAAGTAATACACCCCACACAAGCTAGCTTCCTAAAGGGAAGAAGAGCATCTGAAAACGCCATTATTGTGAATGAAGTAGTATCTTACTTCAAAAGAACAAAAGGTAAAACAGGGAAAATGCTAATAAAAATAGACTTGGAGAAAGCCTTCGACAAATTAGAATGGTCCTTCGTAAGATTTTCTCTGTTATCTCTAAAGTTTCCAGTAGATATGGTTGATATTATGATGTCCTGCAGATTGACTGCTCAAACTTCTATTTTGATAAATGGGTCTAGCACAAAATTCTTTAGACCAACAAGAGGGAATTGGCAAGGGGACCCCCTATCCCCATACCTCTCCATAATCTGTATGGAAATGCTATCTAGACTGATCCACCATGAAATTGACTGCTGCAAATGGAATTCCATCAAATTATCCAACAATGGACCCGGCTGTCTCATCTATTCTTTGCAAATGACTTAATCTTAATGACATAAGCTAATCAGAAAAGTTGTAATTCAATAATAGATACCTTTAATAAATTCTGCAACTATTCGGGACAATCCATCAATTTCAATAAGTCTAGAATAATATTTTCCAAGAACACATCCTCCAGAACCAAGAAATGCATCAGTCAATGTATTTCAATGAAAACAACGAACGAGAAAAAGAAATACCTATGATTCCCAATCTTGAGCTCAAACCCTACCAAAAACTATTTACAGCCTATCACTGATAGCCTTAATATCAAACTGCAGGGATGGAAAGTAAACCTTCTAACAACAGCAGGTTGAACCACCCTAATAAAATCCACTATTGTATCAATCCCTAACCATATCATGTAAATATATAGTCAGCCAAAATCTACTCTGAAAACTATAGATACAATCCAAAGGAATTTCTATAGGGAAGCACAGCTGAAAAAAGGAAATGGCACCTCATTAATTGGAATGCAGTAACTAGGGATTAAAAAAAAGGAGGTTTGGGGATATATAAAGCAAAACGGAAAAACAAATCATTCAATGCAACCCTGGCATGGAGATTTACAAGAGAAAAACAATCTCATTGGGTTCAAGTTCTCGAAAACAGATACAACATCAATATGAACCCTCTAGATGGAAGGATCTAGAAAAAAAGGAGGAACTTATATTCGGAAAAACATCTGTATTGGACGAGAAACTTGCGAAAAGGGCATTCGCTGGGAAGTAGGGAATGGGGAAGCCATTAACCTCTAGCATGACGGCTGGATAATAGACTCAGGACCCTTCTGTTCTCATTCCAAGACCTTTGCCCCACAACGAATCCAATCATTCCCTAAGCTCTATTCTAGTGGAGGGATCATTGAATATGAACACTCTATCATTTTATCTCCATGAAACCATCCACAAAAAAATCTCTAGTACTTATATTAAACAAAGTGAGCCAGTAGTTGATAAATTTGCTTGGGCAGAAGGTCTTAATGACTCATTCTCGACAAAGTCTGCCTATAACATTATCAAAGCCCAGTCACAAGAAGTAGGTAACTGGATTGACATTTCATGGTTATGGAAGCTTGACACCTTAAACAAGATAAAAGGTTAGTTCTTCGCTTTCTTTTAGAATGAAAGTTGCTATGAAGCCCCTACTACTTACTTTGTTTGATTCAAAAGGCGAACAGCCCCTCCCCAACTAGTTGTATGCGGTGGGGTGCTTGTGTCTTCCTATGGACAGTTGTCCACAATAGGATACCCACCTCTAAAATGTTAAATAATAGGAAAATCATCACCTCGAGCACTTGTAACATCTGCCATAACGAAAAAGAAGACATGACGCATATGTTCTTTAATTGCAGACACTCAACACCAATTCGGGACCAATTGGGTACCTTTTACAAATAACCAGATCAACCTCACAATGAGCTAACAATTCATAACTGGTTAAAATCTCTTTTCCACAATAAATCACCTTTTAACAGATTCCTATCTAAGGGAGATATTCTACTATTTAGACTTTAGCATGTTTGGACCCACCAAAATAACTTCATATTTAACAACAAAAAATCTCTGCTATCCTTACAAAGTATCATTAAGAGCGCAACAGAAATAAGTTGTTAACAGATTCTTTACAAAGTCCAATCCCCAAGATGACAATATACATAAAATGGAAGCCACCTGATCGAGGACTTTATAAATTAAACATAGATGGATCTAGCTTAGGCAACCCTGGGAGGGGTGGCATTAGAGAAGTTGTCAGAGATTAGGACAGTAATTGGATTATAGGCTTTACTATGTCTGTTCGTCATGCTACAAACATATACATGGAGGGCCTAGCTCTTATACAAGGTTTAAAGATAGCAATACAATACAACATTAGACGTCTAGTGGTTGAAACAGATTGCAATATCTTAATTAACATGCTTACTAATGAAAATGGACAGTACCAAAACTTGATTACTGATTGCAGAATGGATGCTAACTAGAGCGGGCGAGCCTCAAGTCACTCACGTCTTCAGAGAAGCGAATGGTGTGGCTGATCTTATGGCAAAACATGGAAGCAACTCAAACTTTTTTCGAAATCCTATGTTGTAGCTCTCCCCGCCCCCTTTTGTTATTTCTACTTTTGAACTCGACAAGTTAGGAACTTTGTGTACTAAAAAGTTCCAATTTGTAATTACTCTTAAATAGGGCGGAATAAATTTTCTTATTACCAAAAAAAAAAGAAAGACATATTTTGGACCACTAAAATATAGCTCTAATATTTAGATATTTTTCAGTAGTCTAAGGAAAAACACTTTTTTGAGGAAAATGTTTTCCTAATTATTAAATTTAAATCTTTACATGAGAAATTAACATTTTTCTTCGTACCACACCCTATAGGGTCGTTTGATTGAAAACAAATTATTCAAGGATTAATTATCCTGAGATTGTTATTCAATCTTACTATAGGGATAAAAATTATCATAGAGTTCAAGGAGAAATAATCCCGAAATTAGTCATACTGTAATTTTATCCCGATCAAACATGAAATAAACTTATCTACTCATACCAAACGAGCTCAAAATTTTTTTTCTTTTTTTTTCTTCTGACACTACTTATTTTGTCATAGGCTTTAGAATAACCGAGTTGGGAGTGGGTATGTTTGGGCATCCAAGTCGAAACCCAAATTTCTTGAATTTATTGTTTGGATTTTTGGATTATAGATTGAATTTTTAAATTTTTTTGATTTCGAATTGGATATTGGATTTAGTACTTCGAATTTTTGTATTCAAAAGTCCGAAATTTTTATACTTTACATTTGGTCCATTATCCATATGTCAATAATAATAAGTTAAACACCCTACCTATTAGATATTATCTCATATATTCACTATTAATTATTAAGTTACTATGAGAATACTTTCTATTTGGACATGATTTTACTATTTCTACTTGTTATCTGCCATATTAATGTTTGTATTATATTTTTTTATATAATAATCTTATTACTTTAATAGTTAATTTGGATGATTGTGGTGAGAATGAGGAATTTTTCAGGCAATTTAACATGAGTACTTCTGTCATGACCCGCAGTTTTTACCGCTGGGATTGTGTTGGCGCCTAACTCTTGAATGCTAGGTAAGCCAACAATTACAGTTTTAACACATTAACAATTAACTCAAACAAAAATAAATAATAACTAAAGCCAAATGGATATGAAGTGCAGAAGTGTATGACAATTCAAAATACTCTAATACATGTCTACCCCAATGATCAAGTGTCACAATGCACAAACGTCTAAGAAGTTCTACAAATACTGGTTTAGAAGAATTACAACTGTTCTTGAAATGGAATGAGACAGATAATCCAAAATAAGGGGAAGGGGGACTCCAGGGTCTGTGGACGCCGACAGATCTACCTTGAATCTTCCGTGGACTGAAGGCAGCAACCCGAACACTACTCACGTGGTCCAACACAAAAACCTGCACAAAAAGTTGAGAGTGCAATATCAGTACAACCGACCCCATGTACTGGTAAGTGTCGAGCCTAACCTTGACAAAGTAGTGTCGAACCTAACCTCGATAAAGTAGTGACAAGGCTAGGACACGTCAACTATGTAAACCTGTGCATTTAAATCATATACGAGAAACAATAATAATAGAATTGAATAGGTAATGACGGGAAAGAGAAAGCATGCTCAGGGAGATATCAAATTCCAAAAGTTATAAAGTAGAGAAGTAAGGTAAATAAAAACTTTGAACCAACAGAAAGCCTAATACAGTAACAAGTGCACGACATTACCCTTCGTGCTTTTACTCACGTCATCACCATTGAAATTAACAAAAACAGTATAGCATCATCCTTCGTACTTTTACTCTCTCATAATCATGGCACGACATCACCTTTCGTGCATTAATAGAAATATGGCACGACATCACCCTTCGTGCATTAACACTCATTGAATATGGCACGACATCATACTTCGTGCATTAACACTCTATCATAATATCGTGCACGACATCACACTTTGTGCTTTACACTCTTTCCCACCCAAACAGTAGAAACAATAACAGTCCGACAAGGGAATCTTCTATAACCAATCTCATTTTGACAGTTAATTTTGAAAAATAAGTCTCAACTTGAGTCCATACCCAACAATGACCAATTACAAAGAAAGTATCATAAGTCTTGTTCAACATGGATAATCATCAATTTAGGCATGGACAGTACATAATAAGAGTCACAACAATCAGAGTAAAAGATACACTTGCATGCTCGACACCAACGTATAGATACTCGTCACCACACCTATACATCGTACTCAAAAACTAACACGTAACAAATAAGAAAACAACACCTATTCCCTCAAGCTAAGGTTAGACTAGACACTTACCTCGATTCCAAGGGACAAAATTCAAGCCTCAATTGCCCATTTTCCTTTTATTTCCACTTCGAAACCGCCCGAATCTATGCATAATTAACAAATTAATATCAATTAACAGTAAATAAACCAATTCCAATGCATGAGTATTGACTTTCCAATGTTTTCCCTAAAAAGTCATAAACCGACCTCGAGCCCGCTTGGTCAAAACTCAAATTTCGAACCAAAACATGACTATACATTCACCCACGAACCCAAATATGTAATTGATTTTGAAATCCGACCACAATTTGAAGTCCAAATCCTCAAATTTGAAATTCCTAAATTATACCAAAGAACACCCAATTTTCATGAAAAATCCTAGATTTTGAGATGAAGTCATGCAAAAAGATAAAATAGATTGAAGAAAATGAGTTACAAATCGCTTACCTATGATTGGGGAAGAACTCTCCTTTGAAAAATCGCCAATGGAAGCTTAGGGTTTAAAAATTTTAGAAATCAGCTCAAAATCCCGTTTAAGTGATGTTTGGATAAGTTGCAGATTTTGCGACAGGAGCTTCACAATTGTGAAGCTCGCAATTGCGAGACAGGCTTCGCAAATGCGAACCTACAGCATGTCTGCTTCTATCGAAATTGCGAAGGTTTACCCTCCCTGTTGACTTCACAAATACGAACTATGCTGGCCAGAGCTTCTTCGCAATTGCGCTAAAGCCCTCTCAATTGCCAAGCCTGTGAGGCTCTCAATTTGCGATATCAGAGCCTGCAACAAAAACCAGATGCAACAACAATTTTTTCTAAGTTCAAATTCACTTCGTGACCTATCCAAAACTCACCCGAGCTTTTAGGGATCCAACCCAAACATGCACCCAAGTCTAAAAATATCTTACGCACTTGCTCGTGCAATCAAATCACCAAAATAACATCTTAGAAAATGAATTTAACACCAAAACTCATGAAATTCATGAGATAGTTCAAAATTTCTATTTTCTCAACCAATGGTCCGATTTATATCAAATTTCTTATGTTTTTCACCAAATTTTACAGATATGACTTAAATATTATAGCTCCGAAACCAAAATATGAGCCCGATACCAACGAGATTACATACTATTCCATTTCAAAAAATCCTTATATTTTCCAGCAAATAATTTTCTTCAAAAATTTGTTTCTCGAGCTAGGGACCTCGGAATTCGATTACAGGCATATGCCCAAGTCTTATATTTTATTACAGACTCTACGAACCGTTAAATTATGGGTCCGTTTACCAAAAAATTGACCAAAATCAACTTTAATCAATTTTAAAGGCAAATTTTAATATTTTTCTTAAATTTCACATAAAAGCTTTCCGGAAATGTGCTCGGACCGCGTATGCAAATCGAGGAGAAAGAAAATGAGATTTTTCAAGGCCTCGCAACGCGAATTCATATTCTAAACCACAAGATGAAACATCTAAACTTATAAGCTGAAAAAGCCGAAAATCCAAAATACTCAAATCAATTACTCCAAAAACAAACTTTAAAAATCCTCGAAATTATTTGGATTGGATTTGAATTGTTATTTTTCCTATTCGAAAATTAAAAATTCAAATCAAAATTTCATATACAATCCAAAGTGTACGAACAGTGTAAAAAGGGTTTCACTTACATTTTCAAACCTTTAATCTTAGTCCCTGTGCACACAAATGGTCGTCACATGTTGAAGCAGTTCGATTGAGAAATCAAAGATTTATTAATAGTCCAACTACATTCTTTAATAAACAACAAAGGGATAATAAAAAAAATAATAGTAAATTTACTTATAATATATATGACCTTTTGGAATGTATTTAATGTCGTCTATACACTTGTAGGATCCCTCTAAACAGTCAAGGTCTTTGTCGTTTTTTTAATATTTTTGCTATTTGTTTCTTTTTATATACTATTTTGACTATTTTGAAAAGCGCACTATCAAATTGTTATTCAATTTGAGGTCACTCTCAAGTTTCAACGGTATCCTCCGTAATCTCGAGGTATATTCTAGATTTAAACTTTATTAATTCGAAATTTCTAAATAAATATCTCAAGTGTTAATACCTAAGTTCGAATTTATTAGTACTTATTCATTTTATGGATTTTTAAACACAATAAAAAGTTAAACTTTTTCCACTCTTAGCCCCTACTAGAAAGTATTTATATTTAGTAGCAGAAGGAATATATGAAATTTGTATAACTTTTGTATATAATATACAGAATATTTGCGCACACATAATATATATATATATATATATATGTTATTTTTTCTTTAGAAAGTTTGAATCAATGTTGCTGGACATGGACATATTATTAAGTCCCAAAATGGAATCCTCGGCGACGTGAAACTGCAAAATGCATGATAGGATTTTTAACTTTTATTGGCTTCACTTATTATTTTTTCTTGGTATTAGGGAAAAAATGTATTTATGCATTAGTTTTACTATTATTAATTCTTTGTTTGATATACTTTTTTAAGTTATGTATAATTAATATAAATATCAGTTATATACCTTATTTGATATTCCTAATTTCTATATATAACTAATGCATAACAAACTATGGTATTAGCAATACGAAAACTATTATCACACGCATAAATATGGTTAAAGATAAAATTACCTTTAATGTCTGCAAAGCTAAAGAATGTGGAAGGTAATTTAATAAAAAGATATGATTTTTAGAAAATATATAATGCATGTCATTTTTAGTACACCATATCAAACAGTCATAAGAAATAATCTCGGCTTACGAAAACCTACATATCTAATTCCAGCGTTACTAATCCTCGCATTGCTAATAAATCATATTCAGTACTATAACCAAACGACCCCTTAATATTTTCCACGGTCAATTAATATTATTTCAGTGCTTTATCGAATAATTCAGCAGCTTTATTGACCAAACAAGCAAACTAAAGTCCACTGTACCGTCCCAAGAATTTTTATGTAAGGATATCTGACCTTTTTCTCGTTTGTCAAAGGAAACTTATCGTGATCGTTACACTAAAGCAATAAATTTGAGTCATATCATGCTTTGCGTTAAAGTCTGATAATTGAATTATGATATTAACATGTATAATATCTAAGGATATCATAAGTATCGTTTAATGCTGATTTAGTTACTAAAAAAATATTAAATCTTGACAGTTTGTTTTAGCTACACTTTGAAATATAATTGAAAGACAAGTCACCTTTTATGATTAATAGCTTTTTTTGTTTCCCACCCTGTGTCCGGTTCAACATTGGGGTCCGACTAAATCCGAATTCGTGCCGCGAAGTCCCATAGAGAGAGTAAAGCGCTCCATGACAAATGCGATTTCATTCCATGGGCTCAAACTCGAGACCTCTGTTTAAGGATGAAGGAGTACTTACCACTCCACCACAACCCTTGCTGGTGATTAATGAAGTTGGACACACATATTCTGAGCTAAAAGTTGAAAAATTCTAGCACAATATAACGTCTGTACCACTATAAACACGCGAAAATCCAGTACACTATGTTAGAATTTTACTTGGAGGAAATTCCCGAACTCAACCAATGTGTTGAAGTTTCACTTGTAAAAATTTCAAACTTTAGTATATTTTCATATTTTTGCTAGGGGTTTCAAATTTTATTATTGTATTAACATGCGGCTAAACGTTGAATAGATTTGAATCGGCGAATATATATCGATTATGGTCTAAAAATGGCTATTTGCTGTTTCACCCAATAAATTGAGTATTATTTTTTTCGGCCCAAAAGTTTTAGAATGGGGTGTCCAAACTCGACATCAGAAATAGCTACTCTGAAAGGCCTGAGTCAACTTTTGAGCCCATGAAAGGATATTACACAAAAAAGGCAAAATACATAAGTACCCACCTAACATATGGCCCAAATCTCTCTTACACACTTTTTAAAAACATATATCGTATTACATACGCAATCTTTTAAAATTGTACCTAATACACACAACTTTTTTCTATACTAGCTTTTCCGAATATGTGTGAAGTCACGCGCCAATATGACCGTGACACGTGTCCTAACTCAAGAAAAAAAAGAAAATACTAAATTTACACAAATTGATAATATTTAAAAGAAAAAAGAAACAAAGACCCTCCTCCATGTTTCTAATCTTCTTCTGACACCCCCCAGTCATACCCATCGATCTCATCCTCTAAACGCCATCACCCATAGCAAATCCTAACCAGAACAAATAACATGAATTTTCACAATTTTTGTCAATTAAATTTTCACTTTTTTTTAGTTTCTAAGTTTTGTTTGTTTTATTCACCGTGGAATCACCATGAAGCCCCCATGACTTGTGCAACACCGATGTTGTTGTAGTTCCGACGAGCTTTGATACTTAATTGACGCATGAAGTTTGCCGGAAACCTAAGAATCAGAGAAGACATGCCAGCGTGAATCGATGATCCGTGACTTAACGAGTTGGCCTTACCAGAGAAACGGACGCCGGAGGAGTTTTTTGGAACGTCGTTGTGACGTGGAACACCGCCGGCGGAGAATTTAGCATCAGAATGGCATTCGAAAGATTTAAATGCCCTAGCTGTAGCTGTACAGCTTAAATGGCCGTTGGATTTGTGATGAATTTGAGGGTTGAAAGAGTGATTTCACCGGCAGCGCCCTCTGCCCTTAAAATGAGAGGAGATTTGAGTTCAGAGAAACGGTCACCAACTACTAATCGTGTGAAAAATTGAGAAGGCAGAAGAAGATTAGGAAATGCAAGAGGGAGGAGATGAGGAGGCTTTGATTGTCGCTGGCTTCCGGCGACAATAGGGGCTCCAATGGGGAAGAAGGGCCTAGATACTTTTTCTTTTCATTTTAATTATTAAATTAACAAAAATAAGTGGACAAATAAGATTTAAACACGTATGCTTGTATAAGCACTTGGATAGATAATGCATTGGGTTGACGCACTCATTTTTTTTGTTAAACACGCGCGTGCCATCTGACAAAGATAGAAAGAATTAGGCACAATTTAAAATGTTGCGTGTGTAATATGTTATATGTTCTCAGAAAGTGTGTATGAGAGATTTGTGCCATATGTTAGGTGAGTACTTATGCATTTCGCCCATAAAACACGAAGATGCTAGCACTAGCCTTAACTAATTAAAGGCATGATATCTTTTTAGAATTAAAGAACTTAATTCCAGAAGAATTAATCCAAATGGTGGCCTATTCAATCGATTAAACAAATATAACCGACAAATTTATAATATATATGTATAATTATGTATAGCTAGTACATCATTTAGATATATCGCTAAAAAAGTAAATCGTGATTTGACCAGCTATTACATAAAAATCCCTTAATTCTATACATTGGTCCAAAACGACTCATAAAAGTTCATTGGGGGCAAGTGCACAGATAGTCATTCTCAGGAATGCGATTAGAGATAAGCCATTTTTTATTTTGTCCTGAAATTTCAAACTAAAAGTCGTAGGAAATCTCATAGAAATATCGTAAATAAGTCATAACTTACCAACCTTTAGCCATTGATCATAGACTTATCAAAATTAGCCAAGCAGATATAAACATTGACAACACAAATTAATAATGTTCTTTCTCTCCAAAAATCACACAGAAATATCTCTTTCCATATTTTTAAGTGTGACCAGCAACATTAGATGCAAGACTGAAAGATAAATTCATGGATGTGGTAGCAAATAAGTTGATGAAATACAAATAAATTTAGGCAAAATGGTGTGGGAGACACTTGTAATTTTCCGGATTGTCATTCCAGTCCCTATACTCCACAAAATTTTATCTAGACACCTTAACTTAATCGAAATAAGACTTTTAAACTCATTCGGATTCATGTGATTCTCACTTGCCTGATGTTGATGACAATCAACATCTATATCAGATTCTATGCCAAAATAACAATTAAATTTTCATACTGTTTAACAAAATTCTAATTTCATAAATAAAAATAAAATAAAATAAAGATAGGCAAAAAGATTAAAATAAAAGAATCATTCTTAAAAGAATCACGCCACCTATCATGACTCCTCCACCATGAGTACCACTATCTCCAATATTAATTCTTTTTTGTTATAGTCTCATATTCACCCCTTACTTAAAGAAAGTTTTCATCCATAAAAAATACATGAGAAGAGAATTATTTTTTTGAATTTTGGCTTATTACCCTACACTAATTTGGAAGATATGAGAAAAAATTTAAAAGCTTAGACCACAAGAAAAATAGAAGAACCATAGAGAAAGGGAAGATTATATGATGGAAAAAAATGCACATCAAGGAAAAAAATCTAATGGAAGAAGTGATAGAGAAAGATGAAGAAAAAGGGGAAGGGAGCAGCGGAAGAAGAAGGAGGAGGAGGAGGAGGAATAGGAGGAGGAGGGTGGGGGGGGGGGAGGAGAAGGGGGAGGGGGGAGGAGGAGGAGAGATATGATAGAATAATAGAGAAGGGTGGAGGGGAAAGAAGGGATGGTATTATGCTAGTATTTCTTTTATTTATTTATTGTCTCTTTTTTTTACTTTTTTTAATAAAGTAAAATCATCAAATCTTGCACATTCATTCACTACATATAGAGTAAACTCTCCCAATCTATTCTGCCAAAAATATATACAAGATTCAAATAATTTAAGCAGAAAAAAGACCCTTTTCAATGGTTATGGTTGAATTTTATTGGAAACATATAATGAGTTAACATACAAAATTTGAATAAAATTGGCGGTCATTTGGACTTATTTGATATCAAAATTCGTAGCTAAAATCGAGTTCAAAAAAATCTCTTGTAACACATGTATCAAATATATATCTGTCACGATCCAGATTTTTCGTCGTCGGGAGTAGTGATGGCGCCTACTCGTAGAAGCTAGGCAAGCCGCTAAATATAGAAATCACTAACTCTTCTGTTCGTTTTTTAATATCTTAAATTAATAGGTAATGAACATTTAGTATTAATGAAAAATAGAAGAAGCGGAAGACTTAACAAATAAAAATAACCAAAATTAGTACTACAGTGCCAATATACTCATCTATCCGGAATCTGGTGTCACAATATTCACAGACTGTCTATGAATACTACATAAAAATATCTAAAAAAGTAAATACAGTCTGTCTCGGATACAAATAAAAATAGAACATATAATTAGATAGAAGAGAATGTCGAGCCTGCGGACGCCTGTAGGACTACCTCGGATCTGTAGGTGTACTGAAGTCTGGTTCCCCAAGTGCTACTATCCCAGTGCTACTCCGGTATCTGCACATAGTGCTGAGTGTAGCATCAGCACAACCGACACCATGTGTTGGTAAGTGCTTGCCTAACTCCGGTGAGATAGTAACGAGGCTAGGACAAACTCCAGATAGACCTGTGCAGTTATATAATATATGGCGAAAAATAATTAGGAATAAGCAGTTAAAATGGGAGGGGGTGCGTGCTTCGAGGAACACATCAAATCCTACAAAAATAAAGAGAAGTGTGAGAGAAACAATTCAAAATCTACAACAAAGTAATAATAACACTGTTACGGCGCGCAACCCGATCCCTTTATAACATTGATGCAGCATGCAACCCGATTCGATTTATATAATATTGTTGCGGCATGCAACCCATCCAATATATATAATATTATTGCGGCGTGCAATTCGATCCAATATATTATTATTATGGCGTGAAACTGTATCCAATACATATAACATTAGTGCGATGTGCAACCCGATCCAATATATATATATATATATATATATATATATATATATATATATATATATATATATATATATATATATATATATATAAACTTTAAACTCAACCATACCACGAGTCCCGACAAGGGATCAACAATAAACTGCACTATCCCGGCAAGGAAATTCAATAGTAAAACTATACGCGTCCCGGCAAGGGAGAATGAGCTATATCCAATCTTAACTCAACTCCTACTCATCTCAGTTAACACCAATACTCAATCACAAGTAAATATACAAAAATAAACTAAGTCCTTGCTCAATATCGAGAATCACCAATTAAAGCATCCGTAGAATCATTTACGAACACAATTAATATCGATTTAAGACTCATAGTAATGCTAAATACCAACACATAGATACTCGTTACCATGCCTATACTTCGTACTCAGAAAGAAGCAAATAGCAAATAGGACAAAACTTCTAATCCCTCAAGCTAAGGTTAGACCGAACACTTACCTCGAACTTTCACGGCCAACTCAAGCCTCAAACGCCGCCTTTTCTTTCGAAATTGGCTCCAGATAAATTGTATCTATACATATTCGACTTAACAACATCAATAAATGCTCAATAATCCCATTCCAATACTTAATTATTGCATTTGTAATCATTCTTCTCAAAAATTCAAAAATTGACCCCGGCTGCTTGGTCAAAACATGAGGTTCACACCAAAATCTGATCACCCATTCACCCACGAGCCCGAATATATAATTATTTCTAAAATTCGACCCCAAAATAAGGTCGAAATCATAATTAATCAAAAAGCCCTAACTCTACACAAATTCCTAATTTTCTAACCTTAAGAATATAATTTAAGCCTAGAAATCTAATGGGTGTTAGTGAAAATTGAAAACAAATGAGTCTAAGATTACATACCTATTAATTGGTAGTGAAATCCCCTTTTAAAAATCGCACAATTTGGAGTTAAGATAAAGTTATGCGTTTTGGTGTAAATTTCGCAATGGCTACTGTTCTGGTCTTCTAAAATAACTGGGCAGAATTACTCATTGCGTTCGCGATGAGTTAAGCCTGTTACGCCTTCACGTTCGCGTAAGTGGGCTCACGTTCGCGGAGAAGAAACTCCTTGAGCCCTCGTGTTCGCATACGTTTAATTTCCCCTCCCCTGCCCAGGCTCAATTAGCTTTCGTGTTCACGTGGCCAAGACTGTGTTTGCGAAGGGAAGACACCCTACTGCCTCGCGTTCGCGGCCAGGGTTACGTGTTCCCGTAGAAGGAATTTCCTTAAGCATAACAAACACATCGTGTTCGCGGGGGTCCTCCCGCGAACACGAAGAAGGGAACATCATAATACCAGCTGAAAACCTGCAACTTTTGAAGTGTTTAAAACCTTCCGAAATATATCCGAAACTCACCCGAGCCCTCAGGGCTCCTAACCAAACATATGTACTAACTCAATGAAATCACAGGAACTTATCTGTGTGATCAAATCGCCAAAATAACCTCAATAACAATGAATTAAACCTCAAAATCCATAGAATTTGAAAACTTCTTCAAGCATCATACATTGCATGTACGGTCCGAATCACGTCAAACAGATTTCATTTCTTACCAAACTTCATAGAGTTATCAAAAATCACATATAAGCACTGTATCATGTGTTGGAAAACATTTTTGAAATAATTCATTTCCCGAACTTGGGACCTCGGAATCCGATTTCGTGCATATTCCCAAGTCCCATATTTTCCTACGGACCCTCTGGGACAATCAAATCATTGGTCCATGTCTGTTTACGTATAAGATTGAACAAAGTCATATTTACTCATTTCATAGTCAAAACTTATTATTTTTCACTAAATTTTACATTAAGCTATCCGACCTACGTCCGGAATGCACACGCAAATCGATTTGATACTAAATGAGGGTTTCAAGGCCTCGAAAACACATAATTCAATTTAAAAGCAAGTGATAAGGTCATCACATTCTCCACCTCTAAAATAACTGTTCATCCTCGAACAGACATAAGAAGGTAGTACCTGAGTCGGGGAAAAGATGGGGATAACGACTCTGCATATCGAACTCGGACTCCCAGGTCGATGCCTCAGCATGATGACCTCTCCACTGAACATGAATAGAAGGAAATCTCTTCGATCTCAACTGACGAACCTGCCGGTCTAGAATAGCTACCGGCTCCTCCTCATAAAACAAGACCTTGCCCAACTGGATAGTGCCGAAATATAACACGTGTGATGGATCGCCGTGATACCTCTGAAGCATAGGAACATGAAAAACTAGATGTACGGCTGAAGAAACAAATCTACCATGTCCAGAAGCAACAAATCTACACGAGTCTCAAGACCCCCAATCACAACTATTCATGAATGATGGATTCGATCTACCACAATAGAATCACCCACCGATGTAGACACATAAACAAGATTACTCAAGGGATCACTAGGAATGACCATATACGATGCAAAGTAAGATGACACATATGAGTATGTACACCCTGGATCATATAACACTGAAACATATCTATCACAAACCCGAACCATACTGTAATAACTGAATCAGAAGCCTCAGCCTCAGTCCTAATTGGAAGAGCATAACATCGGGGCTGAGCTCCAAAACCCTGAACTACATCTCTAGGACGACCTGATATTAGCTGGTCTCCACTCTAGCGACCTTAGCTTCACCTCTAATACCTCTACCTCCACCTCTAGAACCTTTACCCCCATCTCTAGCTGGATGGGCAGGCTGTGGAATACCTGGTTCCCGAACCATGGCATAGGAACCCTGATGCTGAGGCTACTCGGTGCTTGAGGGAAATACCTATAAATATGTCTCATGCCACCACAAGTTAAACCAATCCTCGGCTGTTGGGACTTATGACCCTGGAAACTCTGAAGCGGCGATGCACTAATAGGAGCTGGTGGTGCACTGTAGGACTGTTGATCAGAATACTGCATCTAAGAACCACGGCCACCTAAAGCACCGTGAGAAACTTGGAGTGCTGACTGAAAAGGCCTAGGAGGATGGCCTCTACCATACGAATCTCTACCTCCAGAAGAAGTACCACTGAATCTGTCTGAATGACGGGGCCTCTTATCCGACTCCTGACCACCTCCCTACGACACAACCATCTCAACTCTCCTCGCCACATTAGCCGCCTCTAGGAAAGATATCTCACTCCCAGGCTCTCTATCCATCTATAAACGAATCAGCCGAATAAGTCCATCAATGAAGCTCCTCACCCCCCTCTCTCTCAGTCTCTCTCTCTCTCTCTCTCTCTCTTTAAAAAGTATGATAAGAGCATGACGAGCCAAGTCGATGAATCTGGTCTCATACTGGGTAACAGTCATAGAACCCTGCTGGAGACACTCTAACTGCCTCAGATAGGCCTCTCTCTGAGTGATGGGGAGAAACTTCTCCAGAAATAGCTGCGTGAACTGCTGCCAAGTCAAAGCTGGCGATCCGCCTGGTCTATCCAAGTAGAAATCCCTCCACCCATCTTGGTGGATCCATACAAGCAAAGAGTAGCAAAATTGACCCCATTGGTCTCAACTATCCTCATATTTATGAGAACCGAATGACAACTATCTAGAAAATCATGTGTTTCCTCAGAAGATGTACCGCTAAGAGTAGTAGTGAAGAGCTTTATGAAACCCATCCAACCTCTATAAAGCCTTCGAAGACTAGCTGACCTATCATCGATCTGACCAGCTATTCGGCTGAAGAAGCGGTACGTGACCTCGCCATTCGCAAAAGGACAAGAGTAGGGATTTCAATATAACATTGAGAGACTAAAATCGCACGACCAGAAAGAATGAATGTGAAGTTTTTTCCTAACACTTCAGCCTCTGAGGGTAAATACAGACGTCTCCATACCAATCCCTCGGACTCTACTAAGCTTGTCTGTCAACTGTGAGACCCATGTAACCTAGAGCTTTGGTACCAACTTGTCACGACTCAGATTCCCACCCTCCGGAGTAGTGATGGCGCTTACTAATGTGGGATAGGCAAGCCAATTAGTTGCACACTTTACCTTGTTACCCATTTTATATTCATTAACAATTTCAAAATAATAACATTTAAACAACGAAATTTAACAAAAGCAAAAGAAAGAAACAATAATATATCTGAACATGAATATCTAATACAACTCTTTGAGTCTCGACTACCTAGAGCTGGTGTCATAGTTTCAGAGACGGACTAAGAATACTACAAATAAAGGGTTGAAAATAAATAAATACAACATTATCTCTAGAAATGCATGAAAGGAACAAGAATAGTAGATAGAAGGAGACGCCAAGGCTTGTGGACGCCTGAAGAACTACCTCAGGTCTCATGATGATCAAGAATCAAAAATCTCACTGCGGTCCGAAGTTTACAAGACTGGGGTCTGCACAAAAGGGTCCATAGTGTAGTATCAGCACAACCGACCCCATATGTTGGTAAGTGTTTAGCCTAACCTCGACGAAGTATTGACGAGGCTAGGACCAGACTACCAAATAAACATGTGCAGTTATATAATATACAACAGAGAGTAAAGTAGAAATAAATAATTAAAGATTGGAGTGGGAAACATGCTTTGAGGAATAATAAGTAAAAACAGAATATCAAGAGAAATATAAAGGAATCAAAATCCAGCCACTAAAAAGAATAAGAAAAAAAGGCATATTTCACTATTTTTTCACATCTTGTTGTAGGCGTGCAACCTGATCCCATTTTCTGTATCTTGTGGCAGGTGTCCTACCCGATCCAATTTTATTTACTTTGTGGCAGGCGTGCCACCCGCAACAATGTCATTATATCTTGTGGTAGGCGTACCACCAGCTCCCATTTCATTATCTTGTGGTAGGCGCACCACCCGCTCCCATTTCATTATATCTTATGGTGGGCGTACCACCCGCTCTCATTTCATTATATCTATTGGTAGGCGTACCACTCGCTCCCATTTTATTATATCTTGTGGTAGGCGTACAACCCGCTGATTATTAATATGTATGGACACACTGATTATTATTGGAATATACTTATTTACATTTCTTTATATTACCTACTCAGCTACTTCTCAATCCAATTTTTCCTTTCTTGTTACACAATTATTTCTTTATTTGATTATCAGTAACCCGAGTTCATCTAAAATTATGCTTGACCGAAATTCCTATTTTTCTGGTTGAACGAATTAGTTTTTTTACCGAGAATCTAATAATCATTTACTTTCTAAATCAATTCTTCTATTAAATCAACCATGTGAAACGTCAACGAGAATAATCAAGAAAATCTACAGCACCAAGAAAATCAGCAACATTAGGTGAACCAACAAGGTGATGGGACTCTAGACCCCTCACCACAACACTCTCATTGACAATTTTGAGAAGGGATTCCGAATGGATCTGAATCAAATAAATGAGCAGCATTAGAATTATCAAGCTACTGATCAAGAATTGAAATTATGGGTGTTTAACGGGACTACCTGTTTGGGTCGGGCCTCCATTGTTTGGGCCCATACGGGTTACGGTCCGGGCCAGCTCTGGGTTGATCCTTAACGGGTTTGATGGGTTTGGTTCATAAAGACAACAATTGAACCTTACGGGTTACGTGTTGAGGGGGCCGGGCCGGGCCGTGTTTAGTGTAATTTTTTTTGGAATTTAGTATTAATATAGTAAGTTATATAAATACAAAGTACTAACATAAAGAGTACAAGGAATATGAGAAAAATTTACATTTATTGCAAGTGCTACTTTTATTTCTTAATTCAAAGTTTCAAACTTACAATTTGAAAGGTTTACATTTTTTCAACAAGTAAAATAGTAAATTCAAAGGTTTTGCACTACCTTAGTAAGTTTATCATAATCAATATGCACCGATTGATCTTCTTCTGGAGTGTTAAATTCAGATGGGTTACCTTGTGTTAATAAATCTCCAAGTTCCTCGTCTTCTGGGCTATCAACATCTTCACATCCTTAATTTCTTCATCTCGTTCTAATACAATCTCTGAAACATACTAAAACTTCCAAAGCATTGCTTCCCAGTGAGTGGCGGATGTCTCCAAGTTGTTGTCTTGCTTGTCTAAATGCACTCTCCGATGCAACAATAGAAATTGGCACATACAGCACGTCCCGAGCCATAGAGAAAAGAACAGTAAATTGCATTAGGCGAAGATTCGGAAACATGTGTGAATGATAATGGTTTATTACTATTACTACCAGATGTTGAAGGACTACCTCTTTTTTTTTATTTCCCCTACCAGTAACTCTTTTACACACTTTTATAGCAGCATTAAATATATTATAAAAGTTAAAGTATAGGCTAAAATTAAATATACAATTAAAATAGTAAATAAGAGAAAGAGTTGGAGGAAGTGCACCAAATTGGACAATAAATTGAGCACTTGATTACGCAATTCCGATGTTACCACGAACAAACATCAAGTAAGTATTTCAATTTTGAACTTCAATTGTTCAAAGTTCAAAGTTGAAACTTCAAATTCCGAATGACAAAACACGATAAATTAAATTAAAGAAAAGAGAGGCGATGAACTGAAGAGTTGGATTCTTGCAAATTAGAGAATGAGAGAAATTGAGATTGAGAAATGAGTATTGAATGAAAAAATTAAGAAGGGGGAATAGTTATAGTTTTAGAGAATGTTAGTTTTGTAAATAGAAAAAGGGTTAAATTTTTTTTAAAAAAATAGGCAATTTGTGCAATATTTTCATTGGTCAACATGATCTGACCGTTTCCAACGATTTGTGGGGCCTACCGGTTTTAAAATATAAAAATAATAAAAAATGTAGTCGTTTGAACCGGGCTAGTTAACCCGGTAAGATGAACTATTCACTCTACCGGTTTCGACTACCCGTTTGGGTCAACTATACCAAGCCAACCCCTCCAAACCTCCTACCCAGCCTAGCCCGGTTTCAGGTTCTACCGGTCTGGGCCGGTCCAAAATCGATCCAACCTGGCCCGTTTAACACCCTTAATTGAAATAATTAATTGCTCAATAGGTCAGCATTGCTCTTGAGGCTTCTGTTTTGTAGGTTGCCAAATATACCACCACCAAACAACAATGTAACAGTAGAAAATCCTTGCTCGAGACTCGTTAACTCAGGCAATGTAGGAACTCCCTGCGAATCTCGTGATGGAAGGTCAGATAACCCAGATAATTCTGATTTAGAAAGTTAAGTACTAACTTTGCAGAAATAGTTCAAGGAGCAAGGCAATCACATAAAGCAGATACCTGGAGTACCACCCGTAATCAAGGGTATAGATTTGGAAAAATACTCTCAACAACCTTGGAAGCCAAGTCCCGCTCTTTTGCCAATTCCAAAGAAATTCACGATGCCCAATATCCCGAAGTACGATGGAACAACTGATCCACGGGATCACATCACCGAATTTACAACTCGTGTAAAGGGCAACGATTTGAACAACAAAGTAATTGAATCAGTTTTGGTCAAAAAACTTGGAGAAACACACAAAAGGAGCGCTAACGCGGTATTCTCTTTTACCTGAAATTTCTATTAACTCTTTTGTTGAGCTTGCAGATTCCTTTATAAAAGCACACTCTGGAGCTCAAAAAGTTGAAAAACAAATGGAGGACATTTTCAAAATAAACGAGGAGATGCGGAGCTACTCAGGGAATTCCTAGACAGATTCCAGCTTGAAAGGATGACGTTGCCACGTGTACCTGATAACTAGGCAACTATGGCTTTTTCTAGTAATCTGAACGAAAAAAGCTCAGAAGCCACAAGGAGACTCAAAGAAAGCTTACGATAATTTCTAGTAATAACTTGGTATGATGTTTACAATCGATACAACACAACGCTGCTGATAGAAGAAGATACTATCATTCAGTCTCGGAAAGATGAAAGAGTTAGTTCAAGACTAGCTGAACTCAAAAAAGGTCCGGTAAAAATAGGTACAAACCTTATATGTGGCCGGTAGGAAGGGATTTGCGTTCAAAACTAGAAAACCCAAGGTACGATCCTAGATCAAGGGATAGAGAATTAGGTTCATCGTCAAGGTTTGGAAAAGAGCAAAACATACGAGATCCGTGAGACGACGACAGAGGCTCAAAAGCAAAAATTGGCGTCTACAGTTTTAATATTAGCACATATGAGTTTTTAACTGTTTTAAGAAGCATGAGAGACAAGGTACATGGGCCAAAAGAAATGAGATCAAACCCAAACATGAGAAATCCCAATTATTGGTGCGAATTTCACAACGATCACGATCACAAAATGGCGGATTGCAGATTGCTACAAGGTGAAGTAGAGAATTTGTTAAAACCGAGAATTTATATGAAGAATAGGTAGGAACACCAAAACCTCCATCATAAAAAAGAACGGTTAATTTCATAAGTGTAGGGGATGAGATCAATGGAGTAACATATAGCAAAGAAGGTGCAAAAACTACAGTCACCCACGGGAAGCGAGTTCATCATATTTTGGAATAAGATAGTATAACATTTGATGATGCAGATGCACATGGCATGATGATCCTACATAATGATGCACTGGAAATATCATTACTTGTACATGGCGGTAATGTAAAATGAGTTTTGATTGATCCAGGTAGTTCTATGAATATCATTCGGGTGCGAGTGGTAAACGAGATGCAAGACAATAATAAGTTGATACCCAAGGCACGAACTTTGCTGGTTTTGACAACTCGAGAGTCGTAATAAAAGGAGAGATAATACTCACCACATTCGATGAACGAGTAGTCAAAGACACCAAATTTCAAGTGATAGAAATGACATGGCTTACAATATGATTCTCGGCAGACCATGGATTCACGAAATGAATGATGTTCCGTCTAATCTACATCAGGTTATCCAGTTTCCTTCATATTGGGTAATAAGACAAATCTGTAGTGAATAACAAGATTCTCAAAGAATTGACTCAGTGGTAGACTCAAGCATGAAAAACGACGAAAAATAGCAATTACAGAATTCAGTTGAGGATGTAACAACAGAAACCTTAAATGTGGATGGGCAAACAGATGTAGAATCAAGGCCAAATATTATGCAAGAACCAGAAGAAAATGAAAACATTAAAAAGAACAATCGAGGAACTAGAAGCTGTGATACTATTTGTACATTAGCCGGACAGAAAAGTCTACACTAGAACCAACCTCAGCCCGAAGATGAAAAGTAAGTTAATCGAATTTTTAAAAGCTAACGCAGATTGTTTTACTTGTCTGCATTCAGATATGACAGGTATACCACCAGAGGTAATGACCCACAAGCTTAACGAAGTTCCAACATACCCACATGTCAAACAAAAGAAGAGGAAGCAAGGTTTCATCAAGAATCATGTGATTCAGGATGAGGTACAAAAGCTTTTAAAATTGGGTCTATCCGCGAGGTAAAGTATCCAGTTTGGTTAGCTAATATGTAGTAGTGCCTAAAAAGAATGGTAAGTGGCGAGTTTGTGTAGACTATATTGATCTAAATAAAGCTTTCCTTAAAGATTCTTTTCCATTACCGCACATAGATCAATTAATTGATACTACTGTAGGAAATGAGTTATTAAGTTTTTTAGATGCCTATTTAGGATATAATCAGATCAACATGGATCCTCTAGATGAGGAAAAAACTTCCTTTATTACAAACAATGGAGGGGGGGGTTTACTGCTATAAAGTTATACCATTTGACCTAAAGAATGCTGGGGCCACGTACTAGAGGCTAGTAACTAAGATGTTTTAAGAACATCTAGGAAAAACCATGGAGGTATATATAGATGATATGCTAGTCAAGTCACGACAGGCAGGGGATCATATTCAACACCTGTCAAATACGTTTCAGATTCATCTCAAATTTAACATGAAGTTAAATCATGAGAAATGTGCATTTGGCGTGTCGCTAGATATGTTTTTAGGATTCCTTGTTTCTAACCGTGGCATTGAAGTAAATCCCACGTAGATAAAGGCTATTTAAGAAATACCATATATACTTACGAGCAAAAAAAAGTAAAGAGGATGACAAAAAGAATAACGGTGTTGGGGAGATTTATTTCCAAGTCATCGAAAAATTCTTTAAGTTCTTTTCATCCTTAAAAATATCAATTTGAATGGTCTGAAGAATGTTAATAGGCAGTCAAAAATTTAAACATACTTGTCAAATACACCATTGATAGCCAAACCGAAGGATGGAGAAAAACTATTCATCTACCTTGTTGTTTTGGAACTAGCAGTAAGTGCCAGATTAGTTTGACAGGTGAAAGGTAACATCTCTAATTTATTATTTTAGAAAGTCTTTATTGGATGCTGAAACTCCATATCCCCATATAGAAAAACTTGCACTAGCATTAATTATGGCATCTAGAAAATTAAGTCCTAATTTTCAATGTCATCCTATCTCTGTAGTAACTGCCTACCCCTTACACAACATATTGAATAAAAAAGAGTTATCAGGTAGGTTAGCCAAATGGGCTACAGAGCTAAGTGAATATGACATCACATATCAACCTAGAACTACAATAAAGTCACAAGCTTTAGCAGATATTAGCCCAGGATACAAGCAGCGGTAGAAAAAGAAATACAGGTATTTAACGGGTCTAACCAGGTATTTGGACCTTATTTACCGACGGCTCTTCAAATGTAAATTAAAAGGAACAGGTTTGGGCATTGTCCTGATTTTGCCTACGGGGGAAATTATATTGCAAGCCATAGAATGCTTTCCCGTGCTAATAATGAAGCATAATGTGAAGCTATGATTGCAGGTCTAGAATTTGCGCGAGAGCTCGGGATAGAGCAGGTCATAATGAAAAGCAATTCACAACTCATAGTTAACCAAATGCATGTGACTTATATAGCTATAGAGGTAAGGATGCAACAATATATGGAAAAGGCATGGGACTTATAGCCTGTTTGGCCAAACTTCTTTTTTGCCAAAAGTGCTTTTTTTTGTCAATAAACACTTTTGGCCGAAAATTAAGGTGTTTGGCCAAGGGTTTGGAGGGAAAAAAGTACTTTTGAGGAGTAGCAGAAGCAGTTTTGGAGAAGCAAAAAGTAGCTTCGCTCTAAAAGAACTTTTTTTAGAAGCACTTTTGAGATAAATACGTTTCGCAGCAGTTGTTAAAGCTTGGCCAAACACTAATTGCTTCTTAGAAGTGCTTTTCAGATTAATTAGACAAACACAAACTGCTTCTCACCAAAAGTACTTTTGGAAAAAGCACTTCTTAAAATAAGATGATTTTTGCAACTTGGCCAAATGGGCTATTAGTTAGACAAATCCAAACTTGGAAAATCATGCAAATACCAAGAGAAGAGAATGCTGAGGCAGACATGTTGGCTAGTCTTGCATCCACTTTAGAAGTAACAAATGAAGAAAACGATTCTATAATATATTTGTTTCATTGAGTACTTGATCAAGAAAAAAACAAGGTAAATTTCAGCAATTTAACTTGGGATTGGATTAACGAGATTGTCAGTTTTTTGCAGTACAAAATATTACCTGAACATAAGAAAAAGGCTTAGGTAGTACGTCAAAAGGCTACTTGTTGCTGTTTAGGCTAGGGCAATCTATATGAAAAAATGTTCGGTGGTCCTCTAGCAAGATATCTCGGACCTTTTCAAATAGAATATGTGATGAGGGAAGTACATGAGGGACATTGTTAAAATCACGCTGGAGGAAGATCCTTGCTGAAAAACTTTAATTAGAGAAAGGTATACTGGTCGAAAATGGAAGAAGAAACAGAAATTCTTTCGACTAAATATGACAAGTGTCAAAGGTATGGTAACACCATGCACTGACTAGCTGAATTATTAGATCTAATTGTTGCACCATAGCTTTTTATGAAATGGGGGATGGATATAGTGAGTCCACTATTACAAGCCAAAGGCAAGGTATGATTTATGTCAGTACTCACTGATTACTTTTTACTAAGTGGGTAGAAGCAGGTTCCTTCAAACAGATACGAGAAAAAAAGGCCAGGGACTTCTTCTAGCGAAACATCATATGTCGATTTGGATTCCAAAAAGAGATTGTATTTGATAATGGCCCGCAATTCGTACGTGCGCAAATCACAAAATTTTTTCAAAGTTGGAAAATAAAAAGGATTACCTCGACACCTTATATCCAATGGCAAATGGACAAGTTGAATAAACAAATAAAGTTATAATCAATAACTAGAAAAAAAGACTAGAAGAATCAAAAGGTAAATGGCCAGAGGTGCTGCTTGGAGTCTTGTGGGCTTACTGAACAACAACAAAAACTAGTACGGGAGATACACCATTTTCACTTGTGTACGGTGCTGAAACTTTAATTCAAGTTGAAATAGGGTAGCGAAGTGCGAGTAATACACAAGCTACTGAAGAGTCAAATGAAGAGGAGGTGCGGGTAAATCTTGATTTGCTTGAAGAAAGGAGAGAAACTTCCTTAATAAAGATGGTTGTGCGAAAACAAGTTATTGAGCGATACTACAATCAAAAAGCTCATTTCAGATACTTCAATATTGGGGACTACATACTCAAGAATGTTTTTCAATCCACAAAAAAACCAATGCAGGAAAGTTGAGTCGGAATTGGGAAGGACCTTACAATATTAATGGTATCGTATGAAAATGTGCATATGAACTTGAAACTGTTGATGGCAAGATTCTACCCTCGAATTGGAATGATGTTCATTTAAAGAAGTACTATTTCTAAGGAAAGGAAATACCCACAGTCAGGTACACTCACTTAC
Source organism: Nicotiana benthamiana (assembly GCA_034376525.1). Lineage (NCBI taxonomy): Eukaryota > Viridiplantae > Streptophyta > Magnoliopsida > Solanales > Solanaceae > Nicotiana > Nicotiana benthamiana. The sequence continues at coordinate 68,924,473 of CM067328.1, read as the reverse complement.
GATTTTCGTTTTTGAATTGTTAAATTATACTAAAATTTTAGATGATAGGCTAAAAGCTAGCCCACGCCAAATGATGAAATTAGACCTGAAAGACACGCAGAAGAAGCGTAATTCCCGGTATGTTGTTATAGCTATTCTGATGGAAATGTAATGGGTAAAGCAATATTCATCTAAATTATAGCTCTGAGTCCTGTATGTTTTTCGTTTTTAGGAAAAGTACCGCGTGAAAGGAATAATCAAGTGCTCGAGATTTCATACTTCAAAGCTCAAATACTTGGGGGACTATAAAATATATGTATAAGTAAGGAAAAGAAGACTGGAACAATTAAAATTCAAGTCAAAGCCTAAAGCCTACTCAACAAATGTCTAAGTGCAGAGCAAAGTCACGAGCCAAAAACAAAATCATGATTCAAAAACCTATGAAGGAGACACTCATGGATGTAAATGCTAATGCCTCACGAATGTCTAGGTTAAAGGCAATATTTTTATTTTTTCACAAATCTGTTGTAAAGAAAACAATTATGAAAGAATTATAGATGATGCGTAAACAGATGTAAAGTATTGTTTCATCTGAACGTTCGAATGATATAAAATTTTCTTCAAAGATATTCAAAGAAACATGTGCGTTCCCGTTTCCTCTTTCGTAAGTTTACACAATTATAAGGTTAAGACATCTTATTCATTAACTGTCGTATATAAAAGGAACGTCTTTTATAATTCATGCTTGTCACGATCCCAGTTCAGCCTCCGTGAACATGTCGTGACAGCACCGAGCCTTACGACTAGGTAAGCTTATCAATGCAGAAATTAAATAACTTGCGGAAGTAAAAAACATAAAATAAAAAACTAAGGGAAAACTGTATATAAGTGCCGCTCGGCATAGACAACTCTACATCACAAAACCTATAACAATATTCCAAAACCAGAAACTCACGGGCAACACAGTCTAATAGAATTGTAATACAGTGCTCTAGCTCCAGGACGTCTAAACAACCGAAGAAGGAAATGTGGCTACTAAATGCTGGAATAAGATAGAGACTCCTGATCTGCGGACGCGGCAGATGTACCTCGAAGTCTCTGCTAGATGTCTCTGTCTTGGGAATAGTGCACCTGAGTGAATGTACCTTGATGTGCACATGAAAAACATGCGCAGAAGAGGTGTGAGTAAACTACAGTGGTACTCACTAAATGCCAAGCCTAACATCGGTCGGGTAGTGACGAGGAAGTTCAGGGCCTTACTGAGGTTAAACAATCAAATAAGAATGTAGAGCATGAAATCAGATGAAAATAATATGAACCAATAGTGAAATGCGACAGAATTTACAAGGAAACAACAAATAAGCGATGAACAGAGTAAACACATAAATGTACAACTCAATACCAAGATACCACATGAAGATCTCCCGGGATACCGTCCTGTAGTCCATTCCATCGAATTTTCGAGGAGCTCCCGGGATACTGCTCCGTAGTCTATCATGTGAGTATATCCGAAGGATCTCCCGGGATACCGTCCCATCGTACAACTATCAATGTGCAGGGGGATCTACCGGAAATGTAACGCATAGTTCCAAAGTATTGTGTAGAGGGATCTACAAGGAATCTAGCCTGTAGTCCCAAAGTGAACAAACAAGGGGGTAGCCACCGGAAACCCAAATCCGTAGTCCCAATGTAAATACACAGCCACAACCAGGAGATATTCATAAATGAAGAACAAAAGACAAGCAATAGGTAGTACTAGCCTAACATGCTTCAGGTTATACAGTCAAGGAAACTTAAGCAAATAGGCAAGTTAAATCAACTAAACGAGCTTTTCTAATCTAACACAAGTTACAATTGCGAATTAAATAAAGCAAATACAAAAGAAACTCAGTCTCAAAATCTTAAGTAAAAATCGGATTTTAATTAATTAGCTCAAGTACGCGCTCGTCACATCACATACAAGGCAGTGAATTACCAAATATCATATCCTAATGGGAATGGTCCCCCAAACAATGCTAGACAAGCCATTTACCTCGAACCAGCTCCAAAATAAACTCAAAATTACACTTTTTCCATGATTATCCCACTCCAAATGGCCCAAAAGCTATTCAATTTAATTACATATCGTAAATAACATCTCAAGCAATTGATTCTACTATTTAATTCAAAGATAACACGCAAAATTAAGTGAAATAACCAAAACTCCCCTCAAGACAATGTCTCGGAATCGGATACATTTTACATTTCTAGAACCCTCTTACACTCACGAGTCTAACCATATAAAAATCTCTCATATCAGATATAAAAAACCCGCTCAAAACTCAGAATTTCGGCCTAAGAAGTTTCTTCCAATTTATCCCAATTTTGGTCCGTAAATCAAATTTAAATGATGAATTCAACAATATATTGATGGAATATAACTATAAAGGATTAAAAAAAACGTTACCCAATGATCTGCTATTCAAAACCCACTAAGAATTGCCCTCTCCCGAGCCCAAATTTGATTTTTCAACTTTTGACACAAAACCCTCGAATTCACTATTTGACTACAGTGGTTTCCGCTTCTACGGTCAAGACCGCTTCTGTGGTAAATAAGCACCTTCTGCGGTTTCCGTTAATTAGCCCAGGGGCCGCATCTGCGATGAAAATCTCGCAGGTGCAAAGTTGCTTATTTATAATTTCGTCTGCTTCTGCGGAAAATCGAGGGGACACCAACGTCCGCTTGTGTGATGACCAAGCCGCTTATGTGGTTCCCAGGTTGCAGAAGCAAAAATACCAGAAGCAGAATTTTTTCAGCTGCTACAACACTTTTCAACACAAAAATGCCCGATGAGGATCCAAAACGCATCCGAGGCCACTAAGACCTCAACCAAGCCTACGGACACGTCCCATTACATTATTATAACTTGCACAATCCTTATTACACCTAAAACAGCACGGGAAACTCAAATTAATCCATGATTTAAGGCTAAGAACTTCAAATTTTATCAAGATACGCATTCGATAAAAAACCTAACCAAAACACGTCCGAATGACCTAATATTTTACACATATATCCCAAATGACATACCGGAGCTACTGCAACTTCTGGAATTCAATTCCAACTCTCGGATAAACAAACTCTCTATCGGATCGGAACATCAAAAATTCAAACTTTAGTAATTCAAGCCTAAATGAGCTACGAACTTCCAAATTGCATTTCGAACATGCTCTCAACCCCGAAATCACCTAACGGAACCATTAGATTTTCATTCCGAGGTTGCCATCACATTGTTCCGACTACGGACCACTTTCTAACACTTAGGCTCTCATTTAGGGACTAAGTGTCCCAAAACTCTCCGAAACTCAAAACTGAACGTCCCAGCTAAGCAAAATAGCAGAAGTGAATTTAGGGGAAGCAATTAGTACTGGATCAGGGTGTAAATTCTAAAAACGACCGACCGGGTCATCACATCCTCCTACACTTAAACCATCGTTCTTCCTTCAGTGAGCATAGAGAACATACCCGAAGTAGTGAAAAGATGAGGGTATCGGCTGCAAATATCCCGCTCGGTCTCCCAAGGCATCTCCTCGGCCGACTGACCTCGCTACTGAACCTTTACCGAAGCGATGTTCTTGACCTCAACTTTCTAACCTGCCTGTTCAATATAGCCACTAGCTCCTCAACATAGGATAGATTATTGGCCAAATGGACTAAGCTGAAATCCAACACGTGCGACGGGTTACCGTGATATCTTCGGAGCATCATAACGTGAAATATTGGATGAACCCCGACAAAACTGGGAGGTCAGGGAAGCTCATAAGAAACCTCCCCAACTCACCTCAAAATCTCAAAAGGACCAATAAAACTCGGACTCAACTTCCATTTCTTTCCAAACCTCATGACGCCTTTCATAGGTAAAACCCGAAGAAGAACCCGCTCTGCGAACATATATGACACATCATGAACCTTCCTATACGCGTAGATCTTCTGTCTGGACTGGGATGTACAGAGTCTATCCTGAATCACCTTGGCATTCTCCAATGCATCCTGAACAATCTCTGTGCACAATAGCCCGACCTTACCCGGCTCAAACCAATCCACCTCCTACCATATAAAGCCTCATACGACACCATCTGGATGCTAGACTGATAACTGCTGTTGTAAGAAAACTCTGCCAATGGCAAGAACTGATCCCAAGACCCTCCAAACTCAATCTCACACGCACGGAGCATATCCTCAAGAATCTGAATAGTGTGCTCGGACTGTCCGTCTGTCTGGGGGTGAAATGATGTGCGCAACTCCATTCGAGTACCCAACTCCTGCTGAAAAGCTCCCTAGAACCGTGATGTAAACTGAGTACCTCTATCCGAAATAATAGAAACTGGAATACTATACAGACGAACAATCTGCTTGATGTAAATCTCCGCTAACCACTCCGATGAATAAGTATTACACACAGGGATAAAATGAGCAGGCTTGGTCAGCCGATCCACAATCACCCAAATGGAATCGAACTTCTTCACAGTCCGAGGGATACCAGCTACGAAATCCATGGTTATCCTCTCCCATTTCCACTCTACATCTCAATTTTCTAAAGCAACCCACTTTGTCTCTAGTACTTATACTTCACCTGCTGACAGTTGAGGCATCTAGCTAGATATCAAACAATATCCTTCTTCATCTGCCTCCACCCTAGTGCTGTCTCAAGTCGTGATACATCTTCGCGGCACTCGGATGGATGGAATACCGCGACTATGGGCCTCTGCTAAAATCAGTGTCGAAGCACATCAACATTGGGCACACAAATCTGACCCTACATCCTCAATACCCCGTTATCTCCAATGGTCAAATATCTAGCATCTCCATGCTAAACCGTGTCCCTAAGGACAAGTAAATGAGGGTCATCATAATGTCGCTCCCTGATACGATTAAACTAATAAAGACCGAGAAACCACACCGGCTAGAACCCGACTGGGCCCGAAAAGGTCCAATCTCACAAACTGAGTGGCTAAGGCCTGAACATCCATCGCCATAGGTCTCTCTAAATCTAGTAAATATGTCAATTTCCCCAAACTCTCAACCCGGCAACTCAAGGCATCAGCTACCACATCGGCCTTGCCCGAGTGATAAAGAATATTAATATCATTATCCTTCAACAACTCTAACCACCTCATCTAGCGCAAATGTAGATCTTCTTGCCTGAACACGTGTTGTACGCTCCGGTGATCCATATAAATCTCACAAGGCACGGCGTACAAATGATAACGCTAGATCTTCAAGGCATCAACAATAGCAGCTAAGTCAAGATCTTGGACATGGTAATTCTTCTTATGTATCTTCAACTGTCTGGACGCATAGGCAAACACCCTACCGTCATGCATCAACACCGCTCCAAGTCCAACCCATGAGGTATCACAATAAACTGTATAGGACCCCGAACTAGTAGGAAATATCAAAATAGGGGTTGCAATCAATGCTGTCTTGAGCTTTTGAAAGCTCGCCTCACACTCCTCTGTCCACTGAAATGGAGCATCCTTCTGGGTCAATCTAGTCATAGGGGCTGCAATCGATGAAAACCCCTCCACAAAATAACGGTAATAACCCACCGGGCAAAGGAAACTGCGAATCTCTGTAGCTGAGGAGGGCGTGGGCCAATCATTAGATGACGACTCTCCAAAACTCCAAAACCCAATTCTCGCAAGGGAGTAAGAGTTTTCCTCCCATAATATTGTATACCCGATTTCGGACTCCCGTCCACGACGAAAAAAGGGGCATCGACAAGGCTCAGATGATTGTTGATGAGAAATAGCTAGCACTTTCCTTCAAAAGTTAGTGAAGAGGAGTGAACGTTCTTCCCAAATTGCATCCAAACCACCTCTTTCTCGAGTACACAAATTAGCTCAAAGAATTACTCCCATTCTCCGTTCGTTGGGTTGCAGCCATACTCATAGAAGTCATCATAACCAACCGGAGAAGGGGGTAGCTCGTAGGCCGTCCGTATCGCCTCAAAACTAGAATTCACCGCCTTTCGGTGCACCGTGACTACTCCATTATCATGCTCTGGAACATTAGTATAAATTTCCTACACAACCATTGCATTTCCCTCATATGGCTCATTAATGAATGTTTGTAACCCTAGCCTCACCAGCTCATCGTACATGTGAGGGAAGAATTACTGGAGCCTTATTATGTCAATACCCCTATCCGAAATTGGCTTTTTAAGAGCCTTTTCCATAAAGCGGTCCTAAGCCTTGGATGAAACAAATTTGGTACCATCAAAGGAGCGTGCAGGTGTAGCCCCTTGTGGTCTAGCCGAACCAGCCTGGTTGCTCGAAGATGCCCCTGTGGCGCGTCGTTTCTTAGGTGGAGCCATGATACCTGCAAAACAAGAACACATTAGCACAGCCCAACAAATATTTGTGATGCAATGCGGTTACTCAGACTTCACATGCATAAGTGGTCACAAACTACATAATCACGTTCATTGGGCCATTTTCACAAATACCTTGTAGGCATTAGGCCTTCACAACCCATTTTATGCTTTTAAGTACTCTTACCAAAATCACAAATCAAGTGGAATTTCGCCCCACAATTATCACCCGACAACACCACAACATATTTTGCCAATTTCTCTACACAAAATCAAAGAACAACTACTATAACGTAGGTATTTGACTAAATAAAAAATCTAATAAAATAAAAAGAGAAAAACAGAAGAAGGAGGAAAGAAACTAGAGTTCATACTTGTGGTGGTAGATGGTAGTGAATAGAGAAGGAAGATGGAGAAGAACCTGGGGGTGAGGGAAGGGGATTCGTGAGAGTGGAGAAGGGATTGGTGCTGGGGTTCTATGTTTGTTCGAATGGGAGGAGTTACGAAGGGGCTGGGGTTATCATTTGGATGAACGGGGGAATTAGTGTCAGGAGGAGGGGGGGGGGGGGGTTAATGTAGACTAAATAATACGTAAAATAAAAAAATAAAAAAACAAAAAAATGGTGATTTTTATACGGGACTAGCGCGGTCGTAGTGCATCCCAAAGCGTGGCCGAAATAGAGCGATGAGTAACTAGCACGCCCACTAGTGCACTCGTGCAAGTAGCATGGCAAGTAGCATGCCCAATAGCGCGGTGTAAACAGAGAGTTGGCAATTTAGCGCTCCCAGTAGCACAGGCGCGCACCTGGGCAATTTTGTTCTGTCAATTTTTCACCCGTTCTTACCCCATTCGATGGCCTTAGCACTTGCCCTTTGTCACATGTATTGGTTAGAACTTCCTAAAACACAAATTAAAAATTCTACTATTGTTGGGGTGTGTCCCTTCCACTACCTGGTTTAACGTCACGGTACGACTTAGCACATTCTCAAACATCCATCAAGTCCATCGAGATTTTGTGACGTGCAATGTCACCACCCCAGTAATGTTTTATCCTCTAATCATTTACCAAGAAATTACAAGTTGAACTCATCCATGAGGCTTCACACATACCACAACAAAAGGGCATGACCAATGAGATTTAAGCTTTCCGGGAAAAAGCTTCAACCTTCAATTGAACAAAAGAACTTCTTGCCCTGGCTGAAACTCTCGATGTTGGATGTGCTTGTAATGCCACCTCTTACTCTTCTCTTTTTAGAATTTGGCATTTTCATATGCATGCAATCTAAACTTATCAAGCTCGTTGAGTTGCAGCAACCTCTTCTCACCAAATAAGTGTCCATCCATAGTAAGCTTTTTAATTTCCTAATAGGCCTTGTGTTCAAGTTCGACTAGCAAGTGACATGCCTTCTAGTAAACTAAATTATACGGAGAGTCACCTATGGGAGTTTTGTATGCAGTGCGATATTCCCACAATGCGCCGTCTAGCTTCCTGGCCCAATCCTTTCTATTTGCACTCACTATTTTCTCATGAATTTGCTTTACCTCTCTCTTTGATACTTCCACTTGGCCACTCGTCTGGGTGTGATAGCTAGTGGAAACCTTGTGCTTAACTCCGTACTTTGCAAGAACATTATTCAGCAATTTGTTGAAGAAGTGCGTTCCTCCGAAAGTTATCAACACTCTAAGAGTTCAAAAGCGTGTGAAGATGTGCTTCTTGACAAAGCTTACCACAACCTTTGCATCATTAGTGGGAAGAGAAACGACCTCCACCCACTTGTAAATATAATCGACCTCCACCAAGATGTACCTATGACCATTAGAGTGTGGAAACGGTCCTATAAAATCAATCTCCCACACATTCAATAGCTCCACCACAAGAATGTTTTGCAGCGGCATCTCGTTCTTCTTTGTAATTGTTCTGGTTCTTTGGCATCTAACACAGATTTTATCAAAGGCATGTGCATCCTTAAACAATTTTGGCCAATAGAAATCTGATTGTAAACCTTTCTGGGCAGTTCTATCTTCATCATGATGACCTCCGTATGGCGAAGTGTGACAGTCATGAAGTATGGCATTCATCTCCGTACCAACTGATCTGCACAAAGCCTGTATAAGAATGGCTCATCCCATATTTAGAGCCTCACATCATGCAGGAATCTTCTTTTATTATTGGGTGTCAATTCTTGTGGGGTGTGTCAACGCCCCCTTTTTCCCTTAAAAGAAAGCAAAATCGGGTTTACGATATTATGGGCAAAACAACTCTATTTCCCATTTAGGAACCGGGTTATGGAATTTGAAGAGTCGCCACCCAATGATTATAGTGCATTATGACACTTAAGTGAGATTATTTTGAAAAGAAAACCAGAGTTCGGGTAAGGGCTTAAGATTATCTCGAGGGGAAGGTGTTAGGCACCCCTCAAGATCCACTAGTGTGGTTCTCGGCCGTGTTAATCGTGAATTTATGAAAGATGAAGCAATTAAACAAGTAAGGCTTACAAATATAACAGTCATATAACTTGAAAAAGCTTAGAAGAAGAAAGAAGGACGCAAATTTAAAATAAAAGAAAGTTGATTTGAAAAGCATTACTATGTAAGAACACTTGAATAAAACAAGCAAAAGAGAGAAGGGTCCAAGGTTTAACTACAATATGGATCATCTGATGCAATATCACGCACATATTCCCAAAGAGGTATAGCTTTGTGATATTATCGCATCGTTATCATCTCCTTATTCTACCTTTTCCACCAGTTAAGGTATTTATACATGTTGGTATCGTTTACTTATTGCATGCTAATACCCATCCCAACCTGTTAGTCCTAGGGAATTAGGACTTCTAATCCTAAAAGGGGGAGAGAGAGATCGGATATATATATATGGATTATTCAATGGTAAAAATACTAGAGCGACAGTAAAAAACACATAACATGTAAGAGGTACGCAAATAAACAATCAAAGGCTCAAGTAAACCCCGTAACATACAGCAAATAGTTTAACATGACTTGAATTACCGATTTGGTCTTTAAAATAGGTTAGAAGAGAAGACAGATTAGTATAACACATAAGAGCTGGCTAGAAAATCTATTTCGAGCTCCCCGGGCTAGTTTTAGGAGTTGACAGGATCAGTTGATTTTAGAGGAAAATGTTAATTTCAGACAAGAGTACGTTAAATGAGAGTCAAAGCTACAGACGAGTTTGAAAAGGCTTATGAGTAATCCGCATAAATCAAGTAAAAGAGAGATGCAATAAGGGTAGTTTAAAAGACCATAAAGAAGTTGTTAAGGCACTAAACTTAGGAAAATCACATGTTCAATATAAAAAATAGTTTAGAGGTTCAGAGCATTGTGAAAGGGGCAGACCTGAGCCCGTTCTGAAATAATCAAATTTAGGACAAGTTGAAAACTGAGACGTTCGAAAGCATTAGGCGAGTCTGAACTTATGGCTTACTTATTAACCCTTTAGTTACAGCTTGTTAAACGACCTACTGTTTTTGCCTAGCGTTTATATAGTTCCTATAGGCATGCTTTCTAGGCGAGACTAAAAATACAAACCTATAAGCATGTTTCTATATGCAGTTGATGTAATAACAAAAGCCTATAGACATGGTATCTACATGGGGTCGATGCAACAGTATAGACGTGATAACGATATGGCATGGATGCAATAGTGCAAGGCCCTAAGACATGGTTTCTAACTGATGCTAGAAAGTAAGCCTATAAACATGATTTCTATGCAATATAGATGCAAGAAAAGTAAACCCTTATACGCATGATTTCTATATGGTAATGAGAAGCCTACAAATAGGGTATCGGTACTAACAAGTGATGCAAACCTATAGTCATGGTTTCTCATTAATGCAAGAACGTAAATCCCTCTCATGTCCCTGTTCACTATACCCCCGAGTTCTTTTATTACAATTATTACAAATCTGGACAGGAAAGGAAAAGATCATTAAAGGAAATATAAATGAAATACATCAGCAGCTATAACAGGCCCAAGGAGTCTCGAAGCAACTTTAATGTCCAACATATGCCTTTTACCAAATCCGAGCTCCCAATATTTGAGGTTTTTCTCTTGTAGAGTGTTACAAAGTTCCAAGGTCTTTCAAGGAAACCTAGGCATTGCTTACACCCTAATTGGAATAGTGCAAGTGTGGAATTACTAGCCCTAAGACATCCAAGTTCAGAGGAGGCTCCAAGGTCCCTAAGCATGGCTTACTAGAGGGGGGGGGGGTGTGACTTAAAGGACTAAGATTAAGTGCAAACTGAGGATTAGAGGAAGACCAATGTAGGAAGTGGTCATACCTAGCCTATAGAGTGAGACTGACACACCCCAAACTTCTTACAAAGGCTAACAAACAAGAGCAAACTTGTAAACAAGTGAGACAAGGGTCTGTATGGTTATCAGGACACAAACATGCCTTTGTCAAGCCTCAAACATATAAGATAGGGAAAAGGGGGTGGGATTACTCTGAGTATAGGCTATTAACATCCTTGGTTCTAGATTAGAAGTGGAAATGAAGTACCACTCTCATAAAGAACAAACTCACAGACAAACAGGGACTAAAGGGGAGGGGAAATCACATAAAAACATTGAAAGAACAAGATCAAACTAAAATGATTCAAGAACTCAATGAATAACAAGCAGGCAAGGGAAAGGGATTACACATGCTAGTTTAAACTAAAAGCATAAGCAGAGAAGGAGCAGGGCTAAGGATTAAACCTGCTGAACTTAAACACAAAACAGACAAGGGAACAAGGGGAAGGGAATTAATCATACTAAAGCTTAACATAAACAGACAAGGGAAAAGGGGAAATGGATTAAACATGCCATAGCTTAAATGAAATACACAAAAAGGTGACGGAAAAAGGGGAAAACATGCTAACTCAAATAAAGTACACAAATAGATAAGGGAAAAAGGGGAAAGGAATTAACATGTTAAAGCTTACAGAAAAATATTGAATGTAAACAAACAAGGGAAAGGAGAGGAGTGGGTTCAACATATAAAAGCTTAATATAAAGAGACCAGGGAAAGGGAAAAGGGTTGAGCATTTGAACATGAACATAGAAGGCAAGGGAAAAAGGGAAAGGGATTGAACATGCATGAGCTTAAGTTGAAATAACATAATAGACAAAGAAAGGGGAAATTAAATGGATAGTTGAAGGTTAATAATTGAAATTAGGAGCCTACCAGTGTAACTTGAAGAACAGAGCAAGTATAGATTCTATAATTAGCCTAGGCTTTCAGCCGGCTAATTCTTAGCAAAGAGAGTAAGTAACAAAGGAAGAGAAAAGCAGAGAGTTTCCAGTGAGTAAGAGTAGAGAGAACTCGTGTATTCGTACGTGCTAGTGAGAAAAGAGAAGGAGTATTCATAGTTTTGAAAAGATGCAGCAATGAGGCAAAGAAATATTCAGCAATATCAGTTAGTATCAATTAAGGAGAAGGGAACTCCTTCAATTAACGAACCGGATGGAAATAAATAAACCTAGGTCTAAATTTGGGAAGACAATCGAGAATTAATCACAGAATATAGGGTAAGTACATGTAAAGAATTTGAAAATCACACAGGTAAACATATAATGCAAGTAATCAACCCACTAAATCAAGGAGTCAAGATACTACTTGCATTCAAACTTAGTCAAAAAATGGGGAGCAATTAGAGAATCAAAAAGCTGTACCAAAATCAATTAAAGTTTCAAAGATAGGGGAAAATAGTACTATAAAAGATGCATCGGTTTGCACAGGCAAAGACTAGAAATAACATGTAGCAAAGCATGAGAAAGAAACCAGTGGCGGCTAGCGTTTCACAGAGAAAGAAAAATGGAAAATACCCTTAGAAATTAGGGTTTCCACTGTTGGAACACAAGGAACATCATAGACGAAGATGAACAAGAGCAGAACATCATAAAGAAAGTATAAACACATGAACTAAAAATCCTAGAAATACACAGTAAAGATAAACACTATAGATCAATAGTAGAAAACGTTAAAAATCTTGGAGAAGGACACATAGTTGTAAAAATAAACAACAAAATAAAAGAAATCAGATAAGTCATAGAAAACCCTAGGTTTAAAAGATGAACAGTTTTGAAAAGACAAATAGGCGAAGAAAGGATGAGAGATACTTAAAATTTTTAAAAATTAACTAGAGCTTAGTGAAGATGTAAGATAAACATAGAGAAAAATGAAAAAGAACCTCGGACATTAAGGTTTTCAGAGAAAGGTCTCGAAATGGCGAGAAAATCCTGAACATACTCATCGGAGTCCGCAAAGGACTCAAGGCCTTATGACTTGCCGGAGAAAGGCAAGATCCCATCGGAGGACCTCTGGTCCATTCATCTTTGAAATAAGGCTCCGATACTTGAACCCAAAGGCCAGGAGAGGTGAGGAATGAACGAATAAGGGAGTTTCAGGTCCTGGACGGCCATGAACTCTGGTGAAAAGGGCCGGAGATGACTAGGGTTTTCAGAGAACTTAGAGAGCTTTATGGATCCAAAGGCAGACGGTTTGGAAAAGTGACTAGGGCTTGGGGGTATTAGGGATTTAATTTAGGTAAGTGTAATGTGGGCCGTTGATCTCACAGATTAACGACTAGGATTAGAATGGGGACCGGGTGGGTTATATTTAAGTGGGTTTGGGTGATTTTGGATTTGGGTTGGGAATTGGGGGCTAATTATGGGGTTGATTTTGGGTTTCAATTTGGGCTACAATTGAAAGATTACATTTTAAATAGCCATTTTTCCAAATTTGATTTTATAAAAATAGTAAACAATTTTGTAAAAACCCAATAAAATTACTGAGTTAATAAAATATACTTATGAAGCAACTAATAAATATCAGGAATGATCTTGTACTTGAAATACTTAATAAATCGAGAAATAGGCTAAAATTATAATTTAATGCAATTTTAGATTAAAAATACATAATGGCTTTGTAATATTATGTACAAATTACATGCATTATATTTTTTATGTAAATGAGAGAATAAAATGAATTATTTATTAAATAAAAAGATTTGAGGTTAAATATTGAATTTTATAGTACAAAATAAGTTGTAAATTGGTTTTAAAATGCTTGAAAAATTTATAGAAAAATACCAAACCCTTTGTGGATTCTTATATATGCATTCACAAGCTATTTTTAAAGAATTTTGGGTACAAAAATACATAGGGAATAATTGGGTATCCACAGATGTCCCTCTTTACCCGAGGAGGATGAAAGAGTTGTCGGGTAAAGATAAGATGACCAATTTTTACCGAAAATGGCATTTGTATGAGAATTTCGACTGCGATCTGGTTCTGAGCTGCTTACATATCCTCGATTATACAGGAATCAGGCTGTATATAGTTCATGAGCCAATGCGGAATATGTCAATGAGAATTTTAAAAGGTTGACGCGACGGGGTTTGAGATTTGGCAAGGGTTTGAGGATCGGATGAGCCGCGGAGAATTGGAGCGGGAGCGCTCCTGCTGAGACAGCCGTGCCAGCCGGTATACCTGCAAATGAACGATGTGCGTGTATATTGCATAATTTAAACGTGATGCAAGTTCCTATTGGAACATGAATGCTTTTTTCGGACGATAAGGATGGCGTCCTCAGACTATGATGTCCGGGCTATGAAGAACATGAAAGTAAAGATTTGCAGGCCATGAAATGGTTCTCGGGCCATGCAGATGGTTCCTTCGAACTATGACGTCTTTGAATAAGTTGGCGATATTTCAGCCCATGAAAAGTTTGCAATATTTCAATCAAATGAATGCAGAGGGTGGAGATCATGCAGCCGAGAAGGAATTTAATTTGTAGGGTGGCGATATTTCAGCCAAAATGAAATAGGGTGGCGATATTTCAGCCAAAATGCAAAATAAAAGAGGTAGATCTTAACCTCGTAAGGTAGAAGATAGCCTTATTCAATGCAAAATGGAGACAGAGCTTAGTCTCGAAAGGCGGAAGATAGCCTTATGCAGGATGGAGGCAGAGCTTAGGCCCGGAAGGCAGAGAATAGCCTTATGCAATGCAAGATGGAGACAGAGCTTAGTCTCGTAAGGCCAAAGATAGCCATAAACAAGGATGGAGGTAGAGCTTAACCTCGGAAGGCAGAGAATAGCCTTATGCAAAATGCAAGATGAAGACGGAGTTTAGTATCGAAAAGAACCAGATAGCCTTATGCCGGATGGAGGTATAGCTTAACCTCGGAAGGCACAGAATAGCCTTATGCAATGCATGAAATGGAGATGGAGACAGAGCTTAGTCTCGAAAGGCAGAAAATAGCCTTATGCAGGATGGAGGTAGAGCTTAACTTCCAAAGGCAGAGAATAGCCTTATGCAGGATGGAAGTAGAGCTTAACCTCGGAAGGCAGAGAATATCCTTTTGCAGGATGGAGGTAGAGCTTAACCTCGAAATGCAGAGAATAACCTTATGCATGATGGAGGTAGATCGTAACCTCAAAAGACAGAGAATAGCTTTATGCAAATGGCAACAGAGCTTATTCTCGAAAAGGCAGAAAATAGCCTTATGCAGGATGGAGGTAGAGCTTAACCTTGGAAGGTAGAGAATGGCCTTATGCAGGATGGAGGTAGAGCTTAACCTCGAAAGGCAGAGAATAGTCTTATTCAATGAGAGAAAATAAAGGGGAAGTTAGTAGCGTTTGCTTAGCTGGTAGATGATTTTGATATTGTGACTGCTGGGGAAATGTCCTCATGTATATATTAAACTTCTGCGAAGTAGGGGTCATTTTGGGAATTTTGATTCCGAGGAACAGTTGCTTTATTCGCTTTTGTCCTGAATCCAAAGAAAAATTGTGAGCTCCGTAAAAGGGGGAGGTTAGTTCGTATCATTTGGCTCGTGGCGTCTTGTACCATTTGGAGTAGTGTTGCTGAATGACAGTGATCCAAATGATTTTATGCAAACTTTGGCACATATGATGCAAATGTATATATATATAAGTAGAGAAAAGATTGTTCTGTTTTATGATGAATCACAATTGCAAGGCGTTTCAAGGCACGGCAACTTCGCTGGCTCCGGAATTTTGAGGGTCCTCCTCAAAATTCTGCCCCAGTTTACTGTGCTGCAGCTATTGACGGCAGTGCTCAATGATTGAATGCGGATTGACCTTGGAATTTTCAGGGTCCTCCTCAAAATTCTGCCCTAGTTTACTAGGTCGATGCTGATGCGAAAATTGACAAGCTGGCTTTGGAATTTTGAGGGTACTCCTAAAAATTCTGCCCCAGTTCCAAATGCAGGGGAAAATGGAATTTTTTTAGAGATGTGACCGAACCCATTGGGCTTCCTACGTATCGCCTCTTAAACGGGAATCAGGTTGGGTGTAGTTCAAATTACATTATAAAGGAAAGAAAAATGATGAAATGTAATATCTTTTAATGCATCTGAGTTGATCGATTTTGGCAAAATTTCTCCATCCATTTCTGCAAGAGTAAGGGCTCCTCCAGTTAGAACACGGTGAACCATGTACGGAATTTGCCAGTTGGGAGTGAACTTCCCTTTGGCCTCATCTTGATGTAGAAATATCTTTTTCAACACCAGCTGCGTTTGTGTAAACTTCCTTCGTTGAACTCTCTTGTTGAAGGCTCTAGCCATTCTGTTATGATATAACTGACCGTGACAGACATCGTTCATTCTCTTTCCATCTATAAGGTCTAACTTTTCGTATTGGCCCACTGTGTGTCCTCTAGCTCATCTTCTTGTATGATTCTTAAGGACGGAATTTCTACGTCGGCGGGAATTACCACTTCTATACTGTAAACCAGCATGTAGAGAGTTGCCCCAGTTTTTGTGCGAACTGTAGTGCGATAACCCAATAAATAGAATGACAATTTCTCATGCCACTACTTATGCCTTTCGATCATTTTCCTTAGTATTTTCTTGATGTTCTTGTTGGCTGCTTCCATGGCTCCGTTCATCTAAGGTCTATAGGCCGTAGAATTTCTTTGTCTGATCTTGAAAGTTTCACACATCGTTTTCATCAAGTCGTTGTTTAGATTGGAACCATTATCAGTGATGATCGACTTTGGAACACCGAACAGACAGACAGCACGATCTCGGACAAAGTCTGCCACGACTTTCTTGGTTAATGGTTTGTATGATGCTTCTTCGACCCATTTAGTAAAGTAGTCAATTGCCACCAGAATGAACCTGTGTCCGTTTGATGTGGTAGGCTCGATTAGTCCTATAAAATCCATTCCCCAAGCGGCGAGCGGCCATAGTGAACTCATTGCAGTGAGCTCATTAGGAGGTACCTTTATCATGTCCGCATGTATCTGGAAGCGGTGACACTTCCAGACATACTGAATGAAATATGTTTCTATAGTCATAAAAAAATATCCTGCCCTGAGTATCTTCTTTTCTAGAACAAAACCGTTCATGTGCGGCCCACAAGTCCTTGAGTGCACTTCTTCCAGTAACTTGGTTGCTTCTGTAGCATCGACACACCTTAATAGTCCAAAATCGGGAGTACTCCAACACAGGATTCCTTCGGTGTGAAAGAAAATGTTGGACAACCTTAGAAGCCTGCTCTTCTGATTAACATTAGCAAGCTCTAGATATTCCCCTATTGTCAGGTACCTTTTGATGTCGTGGAACCATTTTTTTTGTCGGTTCATTCCTCAACATGTGCACAATAAGCCGGTTGATCCTGAATCTTGGCGTGGATAGGGTCGATGAAGTTTGTATCTTGATGCTGAATTATGGATGATAAAGTGGCAAGCGCATCTGCGAACTCGTTCTGTATTCTTGGAACATGCTGGAATTCCATTTTTCTGAACCTCTTTCTCAACTCCTGTATGTGGTGCAAATAAGGGATTATCTTGGAATGCTTGGTTTCCCATTCCTCTCTGACCTGGTGTATGAGTAGGTCTGAATACCCAATCACTAGCGGCTCCTATATGTTCATATTAATGGCCAGTTTAAGCCCCAAGATGAAAGCATCATACTCACCCATATTATTCGTGCATGGGAACCTAAGCTTGGCAGATACTGGGTAGTGCTGACAAATTTCTTATACCAGGAATGCTCCGATACCAACTCCTTTGAAATTTGCGGCTCCGTCGAAAAACATCCTCCAACCGTCATTGGACTCTGCAATGTCTTCTCCTATGAAATCTACTTCCTCGTTGGGAAAATATGTTTTCAATGGTTCGTATTCTCCTTCCATAGGATTTTTTGCGAGATGATCTGCCAAAGCCTGTCCTTAACTGCCTTCTGGGCGACATAGACGATGTCGAATTCACTAAACAAAATTTTCCACTTGGATAACTTGCCGGTGGGCATGGGTTTTTGAAAAATATACTTTAGTGGATCCATTCTTGATATAAGGTAGGTAGTGTAAGCACAGAAATAATGCCTGAACTTCTGAGCTATCCAAGTTAAAGAACAACAGGTGCGTTCTAGCAAAGAATACCGAGCCTCGTACGGAGTAAATGTCTTGCTGAGGTAGTAAATTGCTTGCTCCTTTCTCCCCGTTTCAATGTGTTGTCCCAAGACACAACAAAATGCTCCGTCAGAAACTGCGAGATAGATAAATAAGGGCTTCCCATGCTCAGGTGGAACCAAGTCTGGAGGCATAGACAAGTATACCTTGATCCTGTCAAAAGCCTTTTGACATTCATTGGTCCGTTTGGTGGCGGCATCCTTTTTCAGCATCTTGAAGATAGGTTTGCAGATGACGGTAAACTGAGCTATGAATCAGGTGATATAGTTTAGTCTCCCCAGGAAACTCATTACCTCTTTCTTGCTCTTTGGCGGTGGCAATTTCTGCATGGATTTGACCTTTGATGGATCAAGCTCTGTCCCTCGACGACTCACGATGAAACCCAACAACTTTCCTGCAGGGAACCCGAATACACACTTGGTGGGATTCAGTTTCGAGTTATACCTCATTAGTCTGTTCAAAAACTTTCAGAGGTCCTCCATGTGATCTGCAGCCTTCTTGGACTTAATGATGACGTCGTCCACATATACCTCAATCTCCTTATGTATCATGTCATGAAAGAGGGTAG
Source organism: Nicotiana benthamiana (assembly GCA_034376525.1). Taxonomy (NCBI): domain Eukaryota; kingdom Viridiplantae; phylum Streptophyta; class Magnoliopsida; order Solanales; family Solanaceae; genus Nicotiana; species Nicotiana benthamiana. The sequence continues at coordinate 68,906,129 of CM067328.1, read as the reverse complement.
TCATGGCCCTCATGTAGGTAGCTCCTGCATTCTTCAACCTGAACGACATCATTCTGTAGCAATACATTCCCTAAGGCGTGATAAATACCGTTTTCTCTGCATCTTCTTTATCCATCCATATCTGATGGTACCCCGAAAAGAAATCGACAGTCTGCAACTCATGCTTGGCGCAGTTATCGATCAGAATGTGTATGTTTGGCAAGTGGAAATTGTTTTTGGGACTGGCCTAGTTGAGATCCCGATAGTCGACGCAGACTCTAACTTTCCCATCCTTCTTCGCTATTGGCACAATGTTAGATAACCAAGTTGAATACTCTACCACTTGAAGAACTATGGCTTTGACCTGCTTGGTGACCTCCTTCTTGATTTATAAACTCATATCTGAGCTTCTGTTTTACCGGCAGACATGAAGGATCTGTCGGCAACTTGTAAGCAACGGTGGATGTGATGAGGCCAGTCATTTCTTCATAAGACAATGCAAAGTTATCCTCATGTTCCCTTAAGAACTCTATGTATTCCTCTTTCTCTGTTTGTGATAAGTGCACACTGATGTGCGTTTCTTTGACATTCTCGGTATCTCCCAAATTGATATCTTTGGTTTCATCCAAGTTGGACTTAGGTCTATTCTCAATATTCTCGGCCTCTCTGACAACCTCTTCTGGTACATCATCCTCCTCTGAGTCTATGTCCGTTTGTTGCATAGCCTCGTTGCAAGTTACATTTGTTGGTTCATCATCAAGATACATAATAGTAATGCTATGTGAAAATAAAGTAAATAGCAGAGAAAAGTAATGAATAGCGAGATATTTGATAAACTGAAAGTGCTTTTGATTAAATTTTCCAATCACATCGGAGCTCTTTTGGAAAGTAAAGACAAATCCAGAAAATAAAGAAAACAACTAAAACAAAGATGCATGATGCTTGTTCAGCCTTGCTACCCCGAAGGTTTTCAGGCGATGGTGGTCCTGATTGACCAGTTGGTGAGGCGCTCCCCTTCATTCACAGCCTGAATGGAAGGGCCTTCCTCCCCTTCCTCTTCAAAAATCACACAACAGCCCATGTCCTCCACAAACAGGTTTTTCATTGCCGCAAGAGCCACGTCTTCTACTGACCCGTAGAGAGTGTCGGCTAGTTGAAATGTCTGCTCCAACTGAGGTATGGGGCATCCCAATGGGTAATATGGGCCGCGCCATGGTGGTGACCAGTTTCTAAATTCTTTCCATGTGTACTCGTACCCCTGTCCGAAGGTAGTACCATGTTTCTTCAACTGAATAGGTTTGGTGATACCTTGAAGATTCTTACCAAGCCCTTTCCCTGACTCATACCCACTCCAATTTAGAATGCTCTCGACCTTGTTGCTTCACCATTTTTCTTTATCCACCGTGTTGAATCTCTCAATATGATGATATGTTTCTCCGCCTATTCTTCTTCTGCCTTCGATCATTGGAATGGTCTCTCGAATGTATATGGGATTGCTACCACCGCCATGGATGATTACTTCGTAGTGGTTCCATTCAAACTTCACAACCTAGTGTAAGGTTGATGCTACAGCCCCAGCGGCGTGGATCCAGGGTCATCCTAGCAGTAAGTTGTAAGATGCTGGTATGTCGATGACTTGGAAATAAAATCAAACCAAGTGGGTCCCATTTGCAAACACATGCTAATCTCCCCAAGAGTGGACCTATGAGAACCGTCAAAAGCCTTAACGTTAATAGTCCCATATTTTATCTTATGCATTCCTTTTCCTAACTTCTTGAGGGTGATCAGTGGACAAATGTTGAGACTGGAACCTCGATTGACTAAGATTGTGGTGATGAAATAATCCTCGCATCGCACAGTGATGTGGAGTGCTTTGATATGACTCGAGCCCTTCAGGTGGCAATTCATCCTCGTGGAAAGTGATTTGTGACTTTCCAATACCTGCCCTATCATGTTTGCCATTTCTCCTCCTGTTATGTTGCTCGAGACATAAGCCTCGCTCAATATCTTAATCAAGGCATTCTTGTGCGCCTCGAAACTCTGCAGTAATGCTAAGATGGAAATCTGCGCCGGAGTCTTGTTAACTGTTCAACAACTAAATATTCCTTAGCATGTATCTTTCTCCATAGATCGTCAGATCTAGTTTCAATAAAACGTCCAGAGGCCTGCTTGCTGGACTCAGCTAGGTGCTCTGGTGTGTATACCCTACCTGTTCTAGTCATACCTTGCGCGGCAACTGCTTCACTAGTGCACACTTTTCCTTTCCTTCTCGCCTCGGCTGTGTAGTCCCAGGGTATGGCATTTGACTGAAATGGGGCTATGTCCAACATGGTGACGGGAATGGGCACCCTTGGAGGCAACATAGCAACTTCAATTGGTGAGGGCGCCTTTGGAGTCCCAAACTCCACCTCAAATAGTTTTGGCACTTTTGCAGGAGGTGCCTCAAACTGAAATGGTATAGATATATTCACCATGTTGTCCTCAGATGGCTGGATTTTCACAACAATAGGATTAAGAGTGACCGCCAGTTTCTTGGGCTTATCTCCCTCAGATATCAAACCAATCGACCTTTCGGGGTCCAAGTCGTCTTCTACCTCAATCATGTGGATGCCTCCACCTTTGTGGTTTGGCAGAGGGTTGCTACGACCATTAGGAGCAGGCTCCTTAGCTATGGTGATCTTTGTTAGATAATACGCTTAACGCTAGAGGGGGGGTGAATAGCGTTATAATAAAATTTAGCGTAAACTTGCGGAATTTGAAATTTGCAGGAAATAATTAAGTGCGTTAAGTAAACAAAAAGGAAAGAACGCACCGATGTATTCTGGTTCACCACAACAAATGGCTAGTCCAGTCCCCGAGAGACTCTCTCGAGATTTTCCACTAACTTGTCAAGCTTACGGGTGCTCAACAAACCTTTACAACTTAAGGACACAAGCCTTAACACCTTTGCTCGGAGATACAACACTCCAAGACTTCACTGTTAAGCTTACGGGTGCCTAACCAACCTTTACAATCTAAGGACACAAGCCTCAACAATCTTGCTCGGAGATACAACACTCCAAGACTTCGACCAAGGAACCACAAGTTCCTTACAACAAGAGAATCACAATTCTCTTACAAGTGTACAAAACACTAAACACTCAAACAAAACACTCCTTAATGAGTAGATATGAGTAAAAGAAGTAAGCTCAAGATCACAACAACTATGGACAAGACTTTGGCTCTCAAAAGCTTTATGAAATTAATATAAAATGATAAACAATAGTATGCAAGCTTATAGCAATAGAATGATCAGTTGTTGTGTGTTGTTGTGTTTAAAACAGTGAAATGAAGCTGTATTTATAGTTGAAAAACTTGGCATTACCGTTGTCTAATTGCCTATTAAGAGTTGCTGATTTTACTGTGTGACAATCGATTGTGAAGAAGTCACAATCGATTGTTTGTCAATCGTTCCAGAAATCAATCCCAGAATTTACGCTTAACAATCGATTGTCCATGATCAACAATCGATTATTGGTAACGTTCAAAAAATCATTTCCAGATTTTACGTAAAACAATCGATTATACAAAATCAATAATCGATTATTCAGCAACGTTCAAAAAATCCTTTCCAGATTTTAATTTCAACAATCGATTGTACAAAATCAACAATCGATTATTCAGCAACGTTCAAAAAATCTTTTCCAGATTTTAATTTCAACAATCGATTGTACAAAATCAACAATCGATTACCTGACGGTATTTGAAAACTTTATGACAACGGCCAGCTTGCCAATCGATTGTGCAATGTTTACAATCGATTATTTATCAGACTTTGAAAATCATTTTAGATACTGCCTCGTGACAATCGATTGTTATATACTCACAATCGATTATTTAATAACTTTGAAAGAGTCTGGAAGACACTTCCTCAACACAATCGATTGTCATATGTTCACAATCGATTATTTTGTGACTTTGAAAAATCTGATGGACACTGTCTCTTCACAATCGATTGTCATTAGCTTCACAATCGATTATTCTGAGTTTTGAAAAACTTTGATGTACACTGCCTCATCACAATCGATTGTCATAAGGTTCACAATCGATTGTCATGCAGGTTTGAAAAACCTGATGCTCACTGCCTTAACACAATCGATTGTCATTAGTTCACAATCGATTGTCATGCAGTCTTGGCTTAACATAATCGATTATCATAAGTACATAATCGATTATCTTAGTCCAGATTTTAGAGGCATGTTTAAAAATCATTTTGACTAAAGTAAATATGCATGATTTAAAATCATTTAGCATTAAATTAACTATGCATGATTTTGTAAAAATAGTTTTACGAGAGAAGCCATGTCATGAGTCAAGTTGTCGGATCAAGATCACAATTAAGAACGACTCATTTAAACAATAAAACTTTGTATTGTGCTTGAATCTCGTTATGCATCAATTATGCGCTTGTACTTGAACTTCGTCATATATCAATTTGCGCTTCGTTTGTCATTCATCAAAACCTACACATAAGAACACACGTTTTAATAAAAAGCCTTGAGAACGTGTTTCCAACAATTTCCCCCTTTTTGATAATGGCAAACTTTAAGTGGGATATGCAACTTAAATAATTTATAATGACGATTCAAGACATGCATTTGTTCCCCCTCAATATATGTATTCCTCCTCAATTTAAGCTTATAAATATTGAGAGTGCATACCCGTTATCTTCCCCCTTTTGCCATTAGCAAAAATAATATAAGAAGATGCCAAAGATGTAAATAAAACTTGTTTATTTATTGGAAAGAGAAAACGTGATTATTTAAAGAGAGTACAATAAAACATATCACAATAGAACCAAAAAAAAACAAAGAAATCATTCATCATCATTTCCCGCCTCATCATCCGGCACTGCTTCGAAGGGAACAAGACCCGCATATGGATAATGAACATGGTCAAAATATCCATGGATCTCATGAGTCAATTGACCAACAGAGGTGGTCAAGGAAGCAATTTGGTCGGAAATGGATTGGAGAGTGGGCTCTTCAGGCGGACGAGTTCGACGGGTTGGAGGAGGAGCAGGCGCTGCATGATCACCGTCATGATGAAAGGAGGATTCTGAAATTTCCCACTTCTTGGTACTCTTTTTGAGAGGACCTTTGGAAGTGATGAATCCGGAGGCTTCAAGAAAATTTATGATGAGGAGAGCATAAGGAAGAGGCCTATCATCTCCGATAGCGTCACGCATGTGAATCTTGACGAACCGACACCAATTGATGTTAGCTCCGGTTATTATGGCATGCATGGGCTTGGTGTCCTCTTGGGAAATGGTGGTATGGTTATGCTAACGAGGCTTGAGGACTCGGGTGATGAAATAGAAAATCAACCGATAATTGGGATCCATTCCCATAATTGTAGGACGACGGGAAGAAAGATTTGGATCATAAGAAGTAAGTCCGGTTTGATGTAGGAGGACTGTTTCATTAAAAAGGGCTCTGGCCTCTCCGATGTACCGAAAAATGTCTTCACCATTATGAGGAAGACGGGCAATGGTATGAAGGTTTTCATCGGAAAGAAGAATTTTGACACCATTTATATTTGTCACAAGCTCACCGTCATCATCCTCATGAAGGTTGGAGTAAAATGCTTGAATCAATGTAGTATTGATGTAAGGATGGGTAAGAAGTAGGAAGTCAAGAAGTTGACAATTTTTGAGCATATTTGCAGCAGGGCCATAAGATTCAAGATACTTGTTGGTTGAAAAGCGGGGAGGAAGAATGTCGCGCTTTTCAAATTTTGTTAAAAATCGAGTAAGCTTGATGTCAGAATTAAAATATAGAACGGAACCATCTTGATAATGATAGTTTGGAGCAGCAGAGGAGGATGCACCATGCCTAGCAGAATGGGAACGTTTGGAGTGACGGCCCGACATTTTCACTGAGTATTGCTGGAATTTGCAAGAGACTTGAAAGAATTTTGATAGTTTGAGAGCTAAAGTTGATGCTTGAGTGAATAACAATGAAGACATATGATGCCTATTTATAATGGGAAGAATGGCATTTCATTTATGATGAAAAATCTGCAGAAATTTATTAGCCAAAACAGTCAGAAACGGTAAAAATAAATTGCACTGACCGTTAGACAATCGATTATTGGAATGAAATAATCGATTGTTATGAAGATTTGACTGAATCTCGGAACTGACACAAATCGATTGCAGAACCAAACGGTAAAAAAAATTTGAATTACTGACATGAAATAATCGATTGTCAAAATATGGTAATCGATTGTTATGTTACAGTGAGCACAGAAATTTTCTGATTTTGAGAGTAATCGATTATATTTTGAAACAATCGATTGTTTTGGAAAAGCATTGCTGAATGGCTGAGACGGAAATCGATTTTGCAGTTAAAGAATCAATTATTTAACAAAACTGCATAATAAACATAAACCATAAGCAATCGATTAGTGATACTGCTAATCGATTTTCTGCACAGTAAGATAATCGATTATTTTCATGGAACAATCTATTGTTCTGTGCCAAAACTTAATAATTCCCACTACCTTTAGGGTGATACCTGCAAAATAGAATTAAACGTCTCCGACGCTCAAGTCAGTAATTAAAATATAAATGCAACCTAAAATGTATGCATTTAGATCAACGTTTACTCGCATTCAGTACTTCATTTGGACATGATTTTATATTTAGCACAACATTAAACGCTAAATATTTTATCAAGTCTACTAGCAATAAGGTAAAGTGAGGAACGATCATACCTGTGTAGTTCTTGGTATTGCTCGTCTTACCTTTCACATTTCTGTCAAGATGGTCATCTAAATTCATTGAAGTGACCATTGGTTTGGTGTTGCTCTTTTCGAATTGATTTGGCAACTCCTTGCGACATTTAGATGGACAAATGAAAGTTCCCTCTTTCATTTGCTTAATTTGCAGCTCCAAGAAGAAATTAAGCTTGTCTATCAATGATATCTCAAATGCGATTTACAGATTCCTTGCATGACACTTATTAGTTTCTCCAAAGTAATACAAATATTTTCTAAGATATCATTTTCCACAAGATTTGGAATGCAAGATATTAGTGGCATGAGAGTTTAAAGAAAATAACATTGCCAATATAGAGAGTTGTTTTGAAATTCTGTCATCAAAAAGATAGTAAACTTCATGCAATCTATTTCCCCTTAATCAGAAATTTATCAAGACATACCAACAAGACATAGATATACCAATTGTTATAAAACAATGATAAACCCATTTGTTGGATGAGATAACAAGTGTACCAAAAGTTATTTTATTAACAGTGATACAAATTGTTATTTTTAGTAAAGTATATTACAAACGAGTGTTGACTGTTAACAGATCAACCATACATCGAATTTTGAAGAACATACCAACCATTATCCAGACCAAAGGATGTGTTCATCAAGAGACGATTTTTAACAGAAGGATTTTTGTCAATTGTTAGAAACATGAGACATCTCAATTATTTTTCAAAGCTGAGGATAGCATTCATCAAAAACGTGAGTGAAAACTTTTTGAAAAATATGCTAATAGATAATACACACCACACACTATACTAACAATTATCTAAACCACAGATAGCAATTATCAAATCATGAATGAAATGATTTTATCAAGCTAACTGTTAATAAATATCAACAGTTTTGATCTTTTAAAAGAAGATAACTAACAAGTAAACTAATTGACACCAATTGTCATTTAACAACACGTTTTCAACATATGAATCAACAAAGCTAATTGATATTGATTGTTGACAAGGATATCTCAATTGTTAACGCACATCAATTATTACGACTAAGCTTAAAGATTCAACAATAAGGGAACCAAATTAACAACAAATAAGTTAATATTGGTTGCTAGCACATATCAACAATTCGGTTTTTGTCAAAAAGGATAACTAACCGAAATTTCCTCTTGATGCAATGAGGTGTCGTGCTCGGTGCATCTACTACAATACTGTAGCCTTTCAAGCACCCCTGCAAAACAGATTAATGATCTTTTGGTACCCATGCCATTTTGGGTCCTTGGGGGTTAGGCATATCATAATGATGCGATTTAGTGATATGTCTATGTCGTGTAAAACATGCAGGAGCAATATGACCAATACGTCTACAATAATGACAAGTCATGTTGGGGTTATGCATCCTTCTAGGTTCATAGTAACTTGACGGACGAAAATGGTTTACTCTATTTTCAGCAATATGACTATTGCGCGCTTTATGAACATCATTTCTCCTACTATGAGCAGCATTTCTAGAATAATTATTTCTACGTTGGAAATCATTTCTAGGTGCTCTAAAGGGTTCAAAATTCCTTCTAGTATTTGGCCTATAATATGCATCATTTCTAGGGTAGTTATTTCTAGGTGGTAAGTCATTTCTAGGTCTTCTAAAATGTTCAACGTTTAGTCTAGCATGCATATTGGTTCTAGGATTGCTATTTCTAGGATAAGCATTTTTATTATTAGTCCTAGGTTGAGCCTTAGGTTGTTGGGGTTTAGCTTCAACCTTTTCTTTAGGCTCATTCGTAAACCCTATGCCATGCTTGGTTGACTTCAAATTATCAAGAACATCATTCAAATTTTTGTGCGAAGAATTAAACTTATCTAATGTGCCTTTTAAGCCTTTCTACTTCATTTTTGAGATGCAAGCAAGAAGTACACTTTCTGATAGAGCTTTCGGGCTTATTGGCGCTTCTTTTTCCGAAAAACTTGTTTTCCTCTTTCAACTTCTCATTTTCTAAAACCAGTTTTTCAAAATCTTTTTCTTTTAGAGAGAGTTGTCTTTGAAAATCTTTTTCTTGTAACGACAGAGTTTTCTGCAAATCTTTAATAGTCTTGGAAGCATCAACAAACTCACTATGTAATTTATTATAATCATTTTTAATTTCTTCAAGCGAGTGAGAGTTGGACGTACTTACCTCTTCTTCTTCGTTTGCCATGAGACATTGGCCAGTTGATTCATCATATGAGCTGTCCGCTTTTTGAGGCATGCTTTCATACATTTCCTCCAGCTTATCCCACATCTCTTTGGCGGTTTTGTAGTGGGAAATTTTCTGATAGTCTTCCTGATTCAAGGCGCTATACAACATATTTATTGCATTAGTGTTGTATTCACTTACCTTGGCTTTCCCAACTTTTGTTGTCATTTGATCACCATGCTTGATGATTTGCCATAGATAAAAGTTGTTGGCTGTGATGAAAATTCTCATCCGATCTTTCCAATATAAGTAATTATTTCCATCAAATATTGGGGGCAACATGTTAATATCACCTTCACCTATTCCTGCAAAAGAGTCACGAGTAGAAGCCATGGATGGTTCTCTCAAACTGTTAAGTCTTAAGAGAGTTGGGCTCTGATACCAATTGTTAGATAATACGCTTAACGCTAGAGGGGGGGTGAATAGCGTTATAATAAAATTTAGCGTAAACTTGCGGAATTTGAAATTTGCAGGAAATAAATAAGTGCGTTAAGTAAACAAAAAGGAAAGAACGCACCGATGTATTCTGGTTCACCACAACAAGTGGCTAGTCCAGTCCCCGAGAGACTCTCCCGAGATTTTCCACTAACTTGTCAAGCTTACGGGTGCTCAACAAACCTTTACAACTTAAGGACACAAGCCTTAACACCTTTGCTCGGAGATACAACACTCCAAGACTTCACTGTTAAGCTTACGGGTGCCTAACCAACCTTTACAATCTAAGGACACAAGCCTCAACAATCTTGCTCGGAGATACAACACTCCAAGACTTCGACCAACGAACCACAAGTTCCTTACAACAAGAGAATCACAATTCTCTTACAAGTGTACAAAACACTAAGCACTCAAACAAAACACTCCTTAATGAGTAGATATGAGTAAAAGAAGTAAGCTCAAGATCACAACAACTATGGACAAGACTTTGGCTCTCAAAAGCTTTATGAAATGAATATAAAATGATAAACAATAGTATGCAAGCTTATAGCAATAGAATGATCAGTTGTTGTGTGTTGTTGTGTTTAAAACACTGAAATGAAGCTGTATTTATAGTTGAAAAACTTGGCATTACCGTTGTCTAATTGCCAATTAAGAGTTGCTGATTTTACTGTGTGACAATCGATTGTCAAGAAGTCACAATCGATTGTTTGTCAATCGTTCCAGAAATCAATCCCAGAATTTACGCTTAACAATCGATTGTCCAAGACCAACAATCGATTATTGGTAACGTTCAAAAAATCATTTTCAGATTTTACGTAAAACAATCGATTATACAAAATCAATAATCGATTATTCAGCAACGTTCAAAAAATCCTTTCCACATTTTAATTTCAACAATCGATTTTACAAAATCAACAATCGATTATTCAGCAATGTTCAAAAAATCTTTTCCAGATTTTAATTTCAACAATTGATTGTACAAAATCAACAATCGATTACCTGACGGTATTTGAAAACTTTACGACAACGGTCAGCTTCACAATCGATTGTGCAATGTTAACAATCGATTATTTATCAGACTTTGAAAATCATTTTAGACACTACCTCGGGACAATCGATTGTTATATACTCACAATCAATTATTTAATAACTATGAAAGAGTCTGGAAGACACTGCCTCAACACAATCGATTATCATATGTTCACAATTGATTATTTTGTCACTTTGAAAAATCTGATGGACACTGTCTCTTCACAATCGATTGTCATTAGCTTCACAATCGATTATTCTGAGTTTTGAAAAACTTTGATGTACACTGCCTCATCACAATCGATTGTCATAAGGTTCACAATCGATTGTCATGCAGGTTTGGAAAAACCTGATGCTCACTGCCTTAACACAATCGATTGTCATTAGTTCACAATCGATTGTCATAGTCTTGGCTTAACATAATCGATTATCATAAGTACATAATCGATTATCTTAGTCCAGATTTTAGAGGCATGTTTAAAAATCATTTTGACTAAAGTAAATATGCATGATTTAAAATCATTTAGCATTAAATTAAATATGCATGATTTTGTAAAAATAGTTTTATGAGAGAAGCCATGTCATGAGTCAAGTTGTCGGATCAAGATCACAATTAAGAACGACTCATTTAAACTATCAAACTTTGTATTGTGCTTGAATCTCGTTATGCATCAATTATGCGCTTGTACTTGAACTTCGTCATATATCAATTTGCGCTTCGTTTGTCATTCATCAAAACCTACACATAAGAACACACGGTTTAGTAAAAAGCCTTGAGAACGTGTTTCCAACAATCTTATTGTCAAATAAGGTCTGGATTGTGTCCTTCAACGAACGGCACTCGTCGATGGTATGGCCCTTTATCCCCACATGGTATGCGCAGGTTTTATTTGGGTTGATCCATTGGGAAGGGTTTTCTGGGGTTATGGTCGGGATGGGTGTAACATATCAAACGGCTTTGATCTACTCACACGGTTGGTCAATGTGGTCAGCAATAGTAGTGTACTTTCGGGGCGGTTTTCGGTCAATGTTTGGTCTTGGTCGTGGGAAGTTTTGGCGGGTGGGCGGTGATGGATAGTGAGGAAGTTTGGAGTTGTAAGTTTCGTATACGGGTGCGGGTTGGGAATATAATGGCGAGGTGGGCGGATATGTTGGTGATGGAGTTTTTTGATAGACGGGATGTGAATTTTGATAGGTAGGTCAAGGTGCATGGTAATTTAGGGAGGGTTGGTATATGAGTGTAGTTCGAGGGTAGGTTTGGTATTTCATAGGAGAGTGGTTTCTTTGCGCAGCCATTACGAAGTTTACATCCTTTTTCTCGACGTACCACCAGATTGCAAGGCATTGTTGGTGTCCTGCAGCGCCTTATGGTTAGTAACCATACCATTTTTATCCTCTCTTCAATACTTTCTCCCAATTTGATGATATCAACGATCTTTTGCCCCTCTATCAGCATCAATCTCTCGTAATATTGCGTGTTCTGAGCACGAACAAAAAATCTGTTCATTTGTTCTTCTTCCATAGCCGGCATGACTTTTGCAGCTTCCGACCTCCAACGAGTCAGTAGGCTTCTTCTTCAAATTCTTGATATAGAACACGTCGTGCGCGTTCTCAGTGTTCAACCTGAACGGTCCATGCAATCGGATGCCATGTTTACCCAACTAGTCCACTTCTTCGCATCTTGGCATATATACCAAGATAACGCATCACCTTTCAAGCTCCTCATGAACAGTTTCATGCGGATCTTCTTATCTCTACCGACTCCCACTAACTTGTTACAATACATCCTGAGGTGAATCCTGGGATCACCCGTAACGGTAAACATTTCGAACTTAGGAGGTTTGTACCCCTTCGGGAGTTCGACATCAGGTTGAACGCACAAGTCTCCATAATTCAAACCCTCTATGCCTTTATTACCTTCCACGCCTTGAACCCTGCTAGTGAGTTTCTTATGTTCAGCAGCCAAGTTTTGAATGAATGAGTCTTATTCAGAAACATCTAATACGGGCTGTGTATAGTATGGCATAGTATCCACAAAGATAGGGGTATCCTAGTGGTTTGGAGCATTCTAGGGCTCTGGGACGAGCATTGGAGCATTGTTACGAACCTTGGTTGTGATCTTCTGTGGAGGAGCAGGGACCTAGTTGTTGACATCTGCATCATCTAGGGAGATGGACAAGCTTGCCAAACTTTGGACCTGGTCTAGTTCCTCTTGGAACCTTAGCAAAGTTTGCTCCAAATGAGCAGCAGTTTCTTTGGTGATCGAGGTTCCTTGAGAAGTTCCTTCAGTTTCCTTCCTTGCTTCATTATCTCCCATCTTTCCTTTGTTCCTGTTTCTGGGAGGACTCGGAGGAGGATGACCCTTTTATCTTGTCGAGTATGCTAATGGTGCCAGAATGCACGAACTAACCTTTGGGGAGGGGAATAAAAATAAAAGAAATATAAAAAGGTAAAAAGTTAGTGCGGATTCTGAGAAAGAAAACATTGCGATATTTAAACACGTTGTTGCTGGAAAGTCGTCTCCAATTTGGGTTCCTCATTGTGTCCGAGGTAGGCCTAGCGACAAATATGATTTGGAGAACTCGTAATACCAAATGCCTCATTTAATTGACAGAAAAAAAACCAGTCAGAACAAACTAAAATAAAGAAAAATTGTCACTAATGGCCAGGGGCCTTATTACATTAAGAAAGCAGTAAAAATCCTAACTACTTGGTCTCAGAAGGACCTTCCCAGGTTCGGTATCTTTGCCTCCCTCGCATAGTTTCATCAAGACACGCAGTCCCAGCAACAAGTAAGCCCGAGCCAAGTGCCCACCTTCGTTACCTTCAGCTTCCTAACAGTTATTGATCCTTTTCAGAAACTTGCCTTCCAGTTCCATTAGACCCCATTCCAAGTACGCTAAACGATTGTTTGCGCGGACAACCATGTCCTTCCCATTCATTGACTACCTTCTCTTGAGCCTCTATCATTTCTCGATGCTTACTTTCACACTCTCGCATCCGCTTGCACAGCTGATTATACTTGACCTTTGCTGAAACCTCCTCATCAATGACCCTGTGACCATGGACGAAACCTATTTTTCCCAAGCCAATATGATCATCTTCTAACCACCCCGAATAAAGCGGTGCATGCCCCGCTTGATACCTATCTGGTTCCATAAATTCCTTTTCTAAAATGATTTTGGAGTGCCACATATGCTGAGCCCGACACCTGTGTGGGCTATCGTCATCCTGAAAGTCAGCCCTGTAGTGACTCATCTTTTCCACCCTTGGTATTATCTGCTTTCTTCCCACTTGCCTCATGACTCGGAGAGGGACATAAGGGTAAGTTCATCTTAAGCAGATGAGTAGAAGGAATGGTGCATCCCTAGACCGAATGATAAATTCTCTAGTTGGAAACCACTCGTATATCCATTGTACTTGCTCTTCCCTCAGATTCCTTAATAGTTCCACCCATCCACTGGCGCCTTCCGGTGAGAGAACATATCCGGTATGAAGTGCATTCGCTTTGGATTATGGAAAGCAATATGGTCATCCCAATCTCGTCGTACGATCTCTTGTCTATAGTCTCTCTTATGAAGATGCTGGATGAGCCAGAGTTGTAGTAGCAAATTGCACCCTTCAAAGTGCGGTGCCCCTTGTTGACATTTTTCTAAGGTTCAGTACAGTGTGGTAGGATCATGGGTGCTATGCTGAATGTCTGCCCGTTGATACCCTCCATTAAAGCCTTGGTTACCATGCTAGTCTTGTATGGATTCTAGCCTTCTTCATCGGAAAAACTATCATGCCTAGAAACAGAACATGAATACAAAGGCCCTCCTATGTATGTGCTCCAAATAGGTGACAGCGAACTCGTCCATGTGATTGCGGTATGATTTGCTATGTCCGAACCTTTCATACATGAAGTAGAAGGATATATAGGAGTCCATCAAACTGGTTAGATTAGGATTCTTCTTGAGCCCAATCATTTTCAAGAACCCTCTACCTTTGCGGTTTTCTAGCATAAGCAACCCCGGGCTATCCCAAGGATATCCGACTAGACCCCCAATTTCTTCCAACAACGGCGTCATTTCAATACCCCCAAAGCGGAAGATGGACCGAGCGATAGGCGCGGAACCGTCGACTACACCGCTGATAGACTGGTTTTACCGCAAATATGCCTTAGCCAAATTTAAGGGGTTTGTAATAATGGAAGAGCGCAACCACTCATTAGAAGTGTTGCTATTGCATTTGTTTGGAACGAGTGGAAAATGATGTTGAAGGATGCAATTACTACAATAAAATAAGTACATGTACTTTCACGTTCATACAATAATGATTACAATAAATGCTCGGAATTTGAGACGCAATTGAGGTAAAGTGAAGTAATAAAGTAGTAAAACAGTTAAAGAAAAAGAAAGACACGAAAAAACAAGTTAGTTATTGTGGAGAAATGATTAAAGCAATAAAGGTAATAAAACGAAATAAATCCACGAAACAAGTAACGGTAAAAGCCTAAGAAGAAGTCCCCAACAGAGTCGCCATGCTGTCGACGCCCCCCTTTTTCCCTTAAAAGAAAGCGAAATTGGGTTTATGAAATTATGGGCAAAACAACTCTATTTCCCGTTTGGGAACCGGGTTATTGAATTGGAATAGTCGCCACCCAATGATTATAGTGCATTAGGACACTTAAGATAGATTATTTTGAAAAGAAAACCAGAGTTCGGGTAAGGGCTTGAGATTATCTCGAGGGAAAGGTGTTAGGCACCCCTCAAGATCCACTAGTGTGGTTCCCGACCGTTTTAGTCGGGACTTTATGAAAGACGAAGCAATTAAACAAGTAAGGATCACAAATATAACATTCATATAACTTGAAAAAGCTTTGAGAAGATAGAAGGACGCAAATTTAAATAAAAGAAAGTCGATTTGAAAAGCATTACTATGAAAGAACATTTGAATAAACCAAGCAAAAGAGAGAAGGGTCCTAGGTTAAACTTCAATATGGATCATTCGATGCAATATCCCCCACATATTCCCAAAGAGGGGTCGCTTTATAATATTATCGCATCGTATCATCTCCATATTCTACCCTTCCCACCCTGCTAAGGTCTTTAAACGCGTTTGTATTGTTTACTTATTGCATGCTAATACCCGTCCCAACTTATTAGTCCTATGGTATTAGGACTTCTAATCCTAAAAGGGGAGAGAGAGATAGGATATATATATATGGAGTATTCAAAGGTAAAAATACTAGAGCGACAGAAAAACACATAACATGTAAGAGGTACGCAAATAAACAATCAAAGGCTCAAGGTAGCCCCGTAACATACAGAAAATAGTTCAACATCACTTCAATTACTGATTTGGTCTTTAAAAGAGGTTAGAAGAGCGGGCAGATTAGTATAACACATAAGAGCTGGATAGAAAATCTGCTTCGGGCTCCCCGGGCCCGTTTTAGGAGTTGACAAGATCAGTTGATTTTAGAGGAATACGTTAATTTCAGACAAGAGTCCGTTAAAAGAGAGTCAAAGCTGCGGACGAGTTTGAAAAGGCTTATGAGTAAGTTGCATAAATCAAGTAAAAGGGAGATGCAAGATGGGAAATTTAAAAGACCTAATAGAAGTTTTTATAGCACTGAACTTTGGCAAAATCACAAGTTCAGTATAAAAAATAGTTTACAGGTTCAGAGCATTGTGAAAGTGGCAGACATGGGCCTGTTCTGAAATAAACAAATTTAGGACAAGTTGAAAACTGAGACGTTTAAAAGCATTAGGCGAGTCTGAACTTATGACTTACTAATTAACCCTTTAGTTACAGTTTGTTAGCCGACCTACTATTTTTTCCTAGCGTTTATATAGTTCCTATAGGCATGCTTTCTAGGCGAGATTAAATATTTAAACCTATAAGAATGATTTCTATATGAAGTTGATGCAATAACAAAAGACTATAGACATGGTATCTACATAGGGTCGATGCAACAGTATAGACGTGATAACGATATGGAATAGATGCAATAGTGCAAGGCCCAAAGACATGGTTTCTAACTGATGCAAGAAAGTAAGACTATAAAAATGATTTATATGCGATATATATGCAAGAAAAGTAAACCATTATAGGCATGTTTTCTATATGGTAATGAGAAGCCTACAAACATGGTATCGGTACTAACAAGTGATGCAAAACCTATAGGCATGGTTTCTAATGAACGCAAGAAGGTAAATCCCTCCCATGTCCATGTTCACTATACCCCTGAGTTCTTTAATTACAAATTATTTCAAATGTGGGTAGGAAAGGAGAAGATCATTAAAAGAAATAAAAATTAAATACATCAGCAGCTATAACAGGCCCGAGGAGTCTCGAAGAAACTTTAATGTCCAACATATGACCTTTACCAAATCCGAGCTCCCAAGATCCGAGGCTTTTCTATTTTAGAGTGTTACAAAGTTCCAAGGGCTTTCAAGGAAACCCACGCATTGCTTACACCCTAATTGGAATAGTGCAAGCGTGGAATTACCAGCCCTAAGGCATTCAAGTTCAGAGGAGATTCCAAGGTCCCTAAGCATGGATTACCAGAGGGGGATGGGAGTTAAGCGACTAAGATTAAGTGCAAGATGAGAATTAGAGGAAGAACAATGTAGGAAGTGGTCATACCTAGCCAATAGAGTGATACTGGCACACCCCAAACTTCTTACAAAGGCTAACGAACAACAGCAGACTTGTAAACAAGTGAAACAAGGGTCTGTATGATGATTAGGACACCAACAGGCCTTTGTCAAGGCTTAAACACATAAGATAGGGGAAGGGGTGGGGGATTACTCTGAGTATAGGTTGTTAACAACCTTGGTTCTAGATTAGAAGTGGCAACGAAGTGCCACTCTCATCCAGAATAAACTCACAGGCAAACAGGGACTAAAGGGGATGGGAAATCACATAAGAACATTGAAAGAACAAGATTAAATTAAAGTGATTCAAGAACTGAATGGAAACAAGAAGGAAAGGTAAAGGGATAACACATGCTAGTTTAAACTAAAAGCATAAGCAGACAAGGAGCAGGGCTAAGGATTAAACCTGCTGAACTTAAACACAAAACAGACAAGGGAACAAGGGGAAGGGAATTAATCAAACTAAAGCTTAACATAAACAGACAAGGGAACAGGGGAAATGGATTAAACATGCCATAGCTTAAATGAAATGGACAAACAGGTGAGGGAAAAAGGGGAAAACATGCTAACTCAAATAAATTACACAAATAGATAAGGGAAAAAGGGGAAAGGAATTAACATGTTAAAGCTTAAGAAAAATATTGAATGTAAACAAACAAGGGAAAGGAGAGGAGCGGGTTCAACATATTAAAGCTTAATATAAAGAGACCAGGGAAAGGGAAAATGGTTGAGCATTTGAACTTGAACATAGCAGGAAAGGGAACAAGGGAAAGGGATTGAACATGCATGAGCTTAAGTTGAAATAAAAATAACAGATAAAGAAAGGGGAAATTAAATAGATAGTTGAAGGTTAATAATTGAAATTAGGAGCCTACCAGTGTAACTTGAAGAATAGAGCAAGTATAGATTCTATAATTAGCCTAGGCTTTCAGCCGGCTAATTCTTAGAAAAGAGAGTAAGTAAGAGAGAAGCGAAGAGCAGAGAGTTTTCAGTGAGTAAGAGTAGAGAGAACTCGTGTATTTGTCTGTGCTAGTGAGAAAAGAGAAGGCCTATTTATAGTTTTGAAAAGATGCAGCAATGAGGCGAGGAAATATTCGGCAATATCAATTAGTATCAATTAAGGAGAAGGGAAACCCTTCCATTAAGGAACCGAATGGAAATAAATAAACCCATGCCTAAATTTTGAAAGACAATCGAGTATTAATCAAAGAATATAGGGTAAATACATGTAAAGAATTTTAAAATCACACGGGTAAACGTATAAAGCAAGTAATCATCCAGGAAATCAAGGAGTCAAGATACTACTTGCATTTGAACTTAGTCAGAAAATAAGGAGCAATTAGAGAATCAAAGAGCAGTACTAAAATCAATTAGGGTCTCAGAGAAAGGGGAAAATATTACATTAAAAGATGCATAGGTTTGAACAGGCAAAGATTGGAAATAACATGTAGCAAAGCATGAGAAAGCAACCAGAGACGACTAGGGTTTCATAGAGAAAAAAAAATCTAAAATACCCTTAGAAAATAGGGTTTCCACTAAAAGTCGGAACAAAAGGAACATAAGAGATGAAGATGAACAAGAGAAGAACATCATAAAGAAAGTATAAACACATGAACTGAAAATCCTAGAAATACATAGTAAAGCAAAACACTTTAGAGCCGTAGTAGAAAACGTTCAAAATCATGGAGAAGAAGACAAAGTAACAAAAATAAACAACAAAATCAAAGAAATCAGATAAGTCATAGAAAACCCTAGGTTTAAAAGACGAATAGATTTGAAAACACAAATAGGCAAAGAAAGGGTGAGAGATACTTAAAAATTTTAGAAAATAACTAGATCTCATAGAAGATCTAAGATAAACATAGAGAAAAATGAAAAAGAACGTCGAACATTAGGGTTTTCAGCGAAAGGTCTCGAAATGGTGAGAAAAGCCTGAACAGACTCATCGGATTTGGCAAAGGGATCAAGGCCTTAAGACTTGCCAGAGAAAGGCTGGACACAGCTACAAAAGACCCCATTGGAGGACCTCTTGTCCAGTCATCTTTGAAATAAGGCTCCGATCCTCGAACCCAAAGGCCAGGAGAGGTGAGGAGTGAACAAATAAGGGAGTTTCAGGTCTAGGAAGGTCATGAACGCTGGCGAAAAGGTCTGGAGATGACTAAGGTTTTCAGAGAACTTAGATAACTTTAGGAATTCAAAGGCGGCCGGTTTGGAAAAGTGACTAGGGCTTGGGGGGTATCAAGGATTTAATTTAGGTAAGTGATTGTGGGCCGTTGATCTGTGGGATCAATGGCCAGGATTAGAAAGGGGACCGAGAGGGTTAGATTTAAGTGGGTTTGGGTCTGGTGATTTTGGATTTGGTGGGCTAGAATTGAACGATTAAAGGGCTACATTTTAACTCTCCATTTTTCCCAATTTGATTGTATAAAAATTGGAAACAATTTTGTAAAAATCCAATAAAATTACTGAGTTAGTAAAATATATTTAGGAAGCAACTAAAAAAATATCAGGAATGATTTTATACTTGAAATACTTATTAAATCGAGAAATAGGCTAAAAGTACAATTTAATGCTATTTTAGTTTAAAATACCTAATGGCTTTGTAAAATTCTGTAAAAATTACATAAATTATATTTTTTATGTAAATGAGAGAATGAAATAAATTATTTATTAAATAACAAGATTTGAGGTTAAATATTGGATTTTATAGTACAAAATAAATTGTAAGTTGGTATTAATATGCTTGAAAAATTATAGAAAAATACCAAACCTTTTGTGGATGATTATATATGCATTCACAAGCTATTTGAAAGCATTTTGGGTACAAAAATACATGGGGAAAAATTGGGTATCACCCCATTTTCATTAAAATTCACATAATCTACATGCCACAGGGCTTTGCTTGACGTAATCGCCAATAACTACTCATCAGGGAATGTTTCTTTGATTTAACCCCCTTCAGCTACATGGCTCCAATTTTCTAATCCAGACAAGTGATCATCCACTTGATTCTTTATTCCTTTGCGATCTCGGATCACTAATTCAAACTCTTGCACGAGGAGGACCCACGGAATCAGCCTCGGCTTGGCATCTTTCTTCTCAAACAAGTATTTGATAGCTAAATTATATGTGTAGACAATGACTCTGGTCCCGACCAGATATGATCTGAACTTGTCAAACGACCACACCACTGCACGCAACTCTTTTTCAGTAACTGTGTAGTTCATCTGGGCTGGATTCAGAGTTTTGGTCGCATAGTGGATGGAGTAGAAGAATTTATTTCTCATTTGCCCCAAAACAGCTCCAATAGCGAAGTCACTCGCATCCCACATCATCTCAAATGGCTTCTTGCAATCCGGAGCAATGATAATTGGTATAGTCACTAGCCTTTCCCTTCATCTCCTCGAATGATTTCAGACACGCATCATCAAATTTTAAGGAGACATCTTTCTTAAGAAACCTAAACAAGGGAGAGAAAATTTTTGATAAATCTTTAATGGAATGACGATAAAAACCTACATGGACCAAGAAACTGCGAATGCCTCTGACAGACGTCGGCGGGGGCAATTTTTTATTTGCTTCCACCTTTGTCTTGTCCACCTGCAATCCATTTTTGGATACCTTGTGCCCCAATACAATACCTTCACATACCATGAAATGGCACTTTTCCCAGTTTAGTACCAAGTTCGTTTCTTCACACCTAGCAAGCACTTTATCAAGATTCATCAAGCTCTTATCAAAAGAACATCCAATCACAGAGAAATCATCTATGAACACTTCCACAAACCTTTCAGCCATGTCCGTAAGGATAGCCATCATACACCTTTGAAAAGTCATAGGTTGATTAGAGAGACAAAGGGCATTTTCTTGAAACGCATACGTGCTATACAGGCACGTAAAATGGTTTTCTCTTGGTCCTCTACGGCTATAGCAATCTGATTCCCGAGTAACCATCTATGAAACAATTGTACTCCTGGCAAGATAATCTATCAAGCATTTGGTCAATAGAGGGTAGGGGGAAGTGGTCCTTTCGGGTAGCATTATTCAGTTTTCTATAATATATAAAAATCCTCCACCTAGTGACAGTTCTTGTGGGAATTAATAATTGTTTTCATTAACAACTACAGTCATCCCTCCATTCTTAGGTATACATTGAACGGGGCATACCCATTTGGTGTCTGAGATAGGGAATAAAATATCTGCATCAAGCCACTTAATCACTGATTTTCTTATCGCCTCTTTCATGTTTGGATTTAGTCGGTGTTGTTGCTCAACAATGGGCTTGTGTCTGTCCTCCATGATGATTTTATGCATGCATAAAGTTGGACTAATGTCCTTAATGTCAGACATTATCCACCCATGTGCTCACTTGTGCTCACGTAGCACTCTCAATAACTTCTCTTCCTGCAATTTAAACAAGTCAGAAGAAACAATAACAAGTAAAGTATCTGAGTCACCCAAATAAGCAAATTGCAAGTGAGGTGGGAGAGGTTTAATCTCCAATTTTGGGGCTTCCTCAATTGATGGCTTTGGAGAAGGCCCATCTGGCCTATTCAAAGGCTAAAAGTGGTGTATCCCTTGTATGTACGTACAAGATGTATTTAGGATGTGCATCATCTCCTTAACCTTATCATCACTCCCAGGCTATAAAACAACATGAGTGTTTTCTCTAGAGAATCGTCTAGATATACACTCAGATCATGAATTTTCTCATCAACCTCAACAACAGATATCATTGAGAGCTCCTCATTGTGGCGGGGAAGTTGGATTGCTTTGTAGACATTAAAAACTGCTTCCTCATCATCTACCCTAAAAATCATTTTTTCCCTCTCTCACTTTGATAATTGCATCGCCAGTAGCCAAGAGAGGTCGCCCCATTATGATTAGAACCAGTTCATTAGCTTCATAATCTAGGATAATGAAGTCCGCAGGGAAGATAATTTTCCCAATTTGTAGCAACATCTTCAATCACCCCCCCAGGGTGTGCTATCAACCTATCAGCTAGCTGCAACATCATAGTATTTGGACTTGGAGCTCCCATGCCCAATTGCTTGAACAACGATAAGGGCATAAAATTAATGATCGCCCCCAAATCACAAAGAGCATGACCACATCAATATACCAATTTGCACTGGGATGGTAAAGCTGCGAGGATCCATATGCTTTCTAGGAAGCTTGTTCCGGTCCCTTGAAGTGCACTCCTCAGTAAGTGCAACTATCTCAAATTCAGTTAATCTTCTCTTGTGAGCCACTATATCTTATATGTGCTTTGTATTCTTTGGAATTTCATATAGCACATCAACGAGTGGAATATTTGATTGAAACTGGCTCAACGTAGAGAGAAATGTGTTGAACATGCGATAATCATAATTTTTTTGCAATCTCTGGGGGAAAGGTGGTGGTGGCCTTGGGGCCTCCACTGGCTCTGGAATTTCAGCATCAGTCTACAGGAATTTTTCCCCCTTGGGTATGAGCTTGTCTTTCCTTTTCTTTTGCGCCTCTAGCTCCTTCCCATTTCTGAGTGTAACTGCATTCACTTGAGGGTTATTTTCTGGATCACTGGGGAGAATGCCTGAAGGTCTAGTGTTTTTCTTCGTTGCTTACAACCCCATTTGCCTTTCAAGATTTTTGACGTCAGTCCTGAGCTACTAATTGTCAATCAACAACTTTTTTAGCAAATCATTAGTACTCTCTTCTATTTGTTGAGGTGGTTTCTAAGGCTGATTGAAACTCCCTTGGGGTCTATGCTGATTCTGATTCTTTTGATTTCCACCCAATGAGAAGTTGGGATGATTCCTCCAATTCAGATTGTAAGAATTTCCATATTGTTCATGCTGATTTGATGGACCTCGTTTTTGTTGTCCCTCATAACAGATGGATTATGGATTCGTGGGGCACATGTCACTCATATGATTGTCACCACATAATTTTCAGTAAATAGCCATTTGTTGCACATGTTGCATTGTTTGTGGTTGCTGCATTGTCATTCTAGTCATCTGATTGGCTAGCTTTGCAATATCGTCTCTCATGGCTGACAAGTCATCGAGCACAAGTAATCCAGCTGCTTTTTGTTTAATTTCCTTTTGTAAATCACCCTTACCTTGCAACTTATGATATTAGCATTGAAGTTATTTAGCAAGATTTGGATTATACTCTTATGCTACTACCCCCATAAGCTGAATCAAGATTTATCTTTGATGTATCATCTAACCCGTCTACAAAAGTATGATCCAATACCTCGTCTGTCTGACTATGATGTGGACAGTCTCCGAGCATCTTCTTGTACCTTTCCCATGCTTGACGAAGTGTCTCACCATCTGGTTGTTTGAACCCAAGAATTTGACTCCTCAATATCTTAGTTTTCTTAGTGGGGAGAAATTTGATAAGGAACTTCCGTGCCAGAAAATCCTAAGTGTGGATTGAATTTGCTAGCTCCTTCTACAACCATTTTCCTTAGTGTCCCCGAGCAGTGAAAAGGGGAAAAGTTTCAGCCAGACATAATCCTTGGAACTGTTCGGATAATATAAAGCATCCGTAATTTCCAGGAAATTCTAAATGTGCCTCTGTGGGTCTTTATGAGATAAACCCACATATTGCCCTGTGGGCCAGATCAACTGCAACATGTATTTTTTGAGTTCAAAGTGCCTTGTGATATCGGGCTTTACAATAGCCTGAGTCATATTAGCCAGACTGGGCAGTACGGCTTCTATCACCGCGCACTCTTCATTACCTTCCATCTCAGTTGGTTGTGGTTGAAATACGATGTCAAAATCACTTTCAATTCTGGTTCAAGTGTCCACCTCCCTCCTCACTCTGTGAAGTGTTCAATAAATTTCAGGTTAAAAAGGAAAGAGATTGTTTGTGATTCTACTTCTTCGAATTCAAGAAAAGAGAATATATTAGCACAAACAAAGTGAACTAAAAATTAAAACTTGAATAAATAAATAGTAAAAGCTCTATTCACTGAAGTAGCTAATTTCTAAGTCCGCAGCAATGGCGCCAAAAATTTTCCGCGACAAAAAACACTCACGTAAGTGCACATGATCATCAAGTAATAAAGTAGTGAGTAGAATATCGTTCTCACGAAGACTTGTGATTAACTGTTGACTAATTCAAACTCAATTAACTTTTCTATCCAAGAGATTTTTCACAAAATAGAGATATAATTAATTTACTACCTAAGCTATCAAGCAATAAATTAACTAGAACAATTAACCAAACAACCAACAATTTTTAATAACAATCAGTAGGAGAGGATATTCCAGGGTCACGTGCTAGCTGACAATCATGTTGCGCTCTTGGCTTAAAATGACTAATTGATTTATCTAGATTGTTGATTGACATAAATTATATTACTCATAATATTGTGTTCTTAGTCACCTATTCAAGTTAACTCAATGCCTATATGTCCATAGAATTAAGATTAACAAGAATGCATTTAAAACATTAGAAAATGAAAGAATTGTATGCATGGGTATGTTTAGGATCATTTGGTTTGGGAAAAGCTCTTAAGAATTCCAACCTCAATTCTGCAAAAACAAATACAAAAGGCTTAGAAATATAGTAACTACGTATACGTGATTCGTGGAAGGGAAAGGGGTTTCATATGTGTAGTAGGAAACATGTGCTTCCACGTTTAATGTTGATATTTTCATTCGGTGTAAATGAATAAAATAAATTATATAAAAATACCGTAA
Organism: Nicotiana benthamiana; assembly: GCA_034376525.1. NCBI lineage: Eukaryota > Viridiplantae > Streptophyta > Magnoliopsida > Solanales > Solanaceae > Nicotiana > Nicotiana benthamiana. The sequence continues at coordinate 68,881,350 of CM067328.1, read as the reverse complement.
CGATCTGGCCGGTCATTTTGTATATTTAGCTCCGTTCTCCTATTGATTCTTTCTGTATATGTAATTGTTGTTATGTGACTTGTGGCGATGGTTGGTTTAGTTTCGGGAAGGTTTTGGTATGAATTGGAACACTTAGTTTCATGGTTGGAAGCTTGATGGTAAGAGTTAATCAAAGTTTAACTTTTCTGTAAACGATCTCGGGTTTATATAATGATGGTTTCAATATGTTCGTATGGTGATATTGGACTTAAGCATATGTCTGGATTTGGATTTGAAGGATCCTAGGTTGATTTGGCCATATATATCAAATGTTAGCAATTTGAAGGCATGGAAAGTTCATAAGTTTCACCGTGGGTTGAATTTGACGTCTTAATATTCGGATATTATTTTCGGAAGTTGAAATAGGTTCATTTTATCATTTGAAACACGTGTGCAAAGTTTGGGATTAATCCGAATTGGTTAGGCTTGAATTTAATGCTTGGTTCGAGGATTAGAAGTTAATGAAATCAAGAGAAGATTAACTTGTATTTTGATCATCGATTCGTGGTGTTTATATTAATTTCAATGTTCCGAGCCTTTGGGCAGTGTTCTAGGGGGTTCAAGGGGCTCGGATAGGTTTCTGGACCATCGAGAGCATTCTTATATTGTAAAAAATTTCACTGGTGTCAGGTCCTCATCACGTTCACGGCAGGGCTATCGCATTCGCAAAGAGTTATTTGAGTTGCAGTTTTTCTTCTTAGCATTTGTGACTTGCGGGTCACGCTCGCTAAGAGAGCTGGGAATTTGGAATGCTGGTGTTTGCGAAGGAGGAGGAAATGTGTACATCGCATTTGTGAGGGTCGACCAAGAACGTGAATAGTTGTTTGGGCAGTTAGATTTTCTTACTTCGCAAACGTGAAGCAGTAGTAGTGTTCGCGAAGGGTACCACTAGACAGAAGTATAAGTAATGCACTTCGAGATTTTGACTCATTATTTCATATGTTTAGCCCTAGACTTGGATATGCGCGATATTTTGAAGAGGATTTTCAAGCAAAGCAATAGGGCTCAATTTTAAGGTTATATACATAGATTATGTGATTTGAAAGAGAAATTTGGAGGTTTTTGCTATGCTTTTGGAGAGCGAAAATTTATGAGTTGGGGCTCAATTTGAGGTTGGATTTGGAGGAAACTCGTATATTTGGACCCATATTAGAATGAGTAATCGAGATTTGTGAGTTTGGTCGGGTTCCAAGATACGGTATTGGGTTAAAATTTTGTTGACGTTGCATATTTATATAATGAAAAAAACTTTATTGTTTGGGATTGTTTCCTATGGTATTATCTTGTAGTTTCATGTTATTTTTTAGCTAGATTTGGGCCATTCGGAGGTCGATACACGTGGGAGGGCATTTAAGAGTATTTATTCAGCTTTTATGTTTTGTTGAGCACCCAATATCAATTGTGCATAGATGGCTTGGGATGTCATAGATAAGGTGCGAGATGCGTTCTTTGTGTTAAGGAGATAGGCCAAACTAGAGGACTTGAGGCCAGGTTCGGTATGCAGCCTAGGTTCGGTTGTTTTGTTATGTAACCGTGTGCTTTTGGTCTTATATGCCCGGTAGTATCCTTAAGAGTTGGATTGATGGCTCAATGAGTGGTTTCATAAATACATGATAAGTGTTATGTGACTGAGGACTATGCATTGGGGGTCTAGATGTGTGAGAAGGTTTTACTTAGGATGTGAAAGGGCTATGGATGCTCAATTGCTGTCTTGAAATGTTCTACAATATTGATTTATGAGTATGCTAGAGTTCTTTCATTTACTCATTTGTGGTATGAAGTAGATTCTTGTGTATTATTAATGAGTTCAGCCTTGGGAGGATTAAGTAACTACATAGTAGTTGTGACTATGATATGGTCAATGAGAGGTGCAAGTTTGAGGCTAAGTAGGTGAGTTATCTCATACGGGATACTCTATGCATATGTAATCCTGATACTGTTTCTGTGAAGATTTTGTGCATGTAATACACTTAGAGTTAAGATTTCTTGAAGGAGTTCGTATGATTGTGACGAAGTTTGACATGCGCTTAGCAAACTATTTGAGTTATCTTATGATTAGGGATACATGAGCTCATGAAGGATTTAGTTGAATTATAGTGTGAGATAATGGTAGATATGGAGTAAGGGTATTTTTGGTTATCAGATGTTCTGTTCTGTGTCTTTGAGCAAAGTGGGGAGGTGGGGGATGATGCTATCGATGATTAGATAGTGTGGCCATGTGTTATATTAGTTATGGATTGAGACGTACTATTGATTAGCTAAGACTTGAAGGGAGCTGATTTTGAGGTTAATGTGTGGGGGGGGGGGGGGGAGGGGGAGGATGCTAGATGCATAAGGTATTATATTTCATGGGCATGTAGGTATCTTGTAATAATGCATATTTGTTATTCGTGGCAGATATAGTGTGTAAGGTGAAGGGATTTACTCGGCTGCTTATTTGTGGGGTTACTTCGTTAGGTGTTTATGTGCTAATAGACCACAAGTTGTTCGGCTCGTATTGGAGGTGCATAGAAGACTTGAGTAGATTGGATGACTCTCAAGAGGATTCTAATGAGTTCACGATTTATAAATTGTATTTGAGGATTTCCCAGATTTTTAAGTGGCTAAGTTCTAAGATTTTCTTTGCATGATGTCAAGACTTGCGGTATTTCTTTATCATTATTAATTCTATATATTAGAATTAGAGAGGTTAAAGAAACTACTTCAAACTAATAGAAGGTCTGTCCATAATAGGTATCTCGGTTGTGGTACTATTGGGTGTCTTAGAGGGAAATAGTGGTTTATGGGTCTTAAGATGACGTGATTTCATGCTAGGATTCCTTGCGGAGAACTTTGGGCTAAGTATCATAGTGCACTGACGAGGAGAAGTGTTAACTTGAAGGCAAGCCAAGAGGAACTCAAAGAAATAGGTCAGCTTAGTAGTGGTTTGGATCAACATAATCATGGAAGTGATCGATTCTTTTGGTGAAGCAAGCTTTACATGTGTTTGCTAGAAATAATCTTAGGTTTGGCGATTTTCTTAACTCGATTGAAGTTAGATGGATTCAGTTCTGGTGGCTTGGTTTTGTACTAATGGGTCTCGAAGAGTTTTCGATAGTTTCGACCATGACTTGAGATAGATGACTTCTACAAGCATGGCAAGTTTGATATGTATTGTAATATTTCTCCTTCACGGGGTCAAATGGAAGGTTTATGGCTGATTGAGTGTCTATCATGCTTGTGATTCAGAGTTGATAATGAGATTCTAGTACTTCTTATATGATGGCATAATAGATACGGTGCACCGTATGGGATTGAGATTGCATGTACAAGGTTGCTATTCGATTTCAAAGGGAAGGCCATGAGTTCAAGAAAACATGGACGATTTCAGATGTTTAGAAGAATGCTAGCACTATTTGGGATCACCTAAGAAGGATTCGCATTTCAGAAGGCGAATTGTGTTTTTACTTGTGGATGCTTGACTATTAATACGATAATCACTTGGCTGTTTACTGCTGACACTCAGATTTTGCTACGTGGCGAGTAAGATTCATGAGAGTGTTTCTCATGAGATAATTGTGTATGAGGAATATGTCAGCCAAATGAGTGGTCGAGTTTGTTAGAATATACGCTTAACGCTAGAGGGGGGGTGAATAGCGTTATAATAAAGAACAGCGTAAACTTGCGGAATTTAAAAATTGCAGGAATGAAATAGGTGCGATAAGTAAATAATAAGGAATGAACGCACCGATGTTATCCTGGTTCACCACAACCCGTGGCTAGTCCAGTCCCCGAGAGACTCTCTCGAGATTTCCACTAACTTCGTTAAGCTTACGGGTGCTTAACAAACCGTTACAAACTGAGAACTTGAGTCACACAAGCCTCAACAACCTTTGCTCGAAGATACCACACTTCAAGACTTCAACCAAAGGAATCACAACGTTCCTTCTTACAATACAAGGGATTAACACTTCCCTTCAAGTGTATAAAAACACTTTGCACTCAAAACAAGACTCTCCTCAAGAGTAGATATGAGTAAAATAAATAGGCTCAAGAACGCAACAACTTTCGTCAAGAATTTGGCTCTCAAAAACTTATGTAATGAATAGAAAATGATGAATAAGAGAGTATGCAAGCTTTAGCAATAATATGATCAGTTGGTGTACTTAAAAGACTGATTTTAAGATGTATTTATAGTGTTGAAAACATGCACAACTCTTGCCTAATTGCCAATTAAGAATTGCTGATTTTGTGCTAAAACAATCGATTGTCTAAATTGCATAATCGATTGTTTTCCAATCGTCCAAAAATCATTCCCAGATTTTACACATAATAATCGATTATCTGGCAACGTTCAAAAAATCTTTTTCAGATTTTACTTAAAACAATCGATTATCAAAATCATATAATCGATTACTTGGCAACGTTCAAAAAATCTTTTTCAGATTTTACTTAAAACAATCGATTATCAAAATCATATAATCGATTACATGGCAACGTTCAAAAAATCATATTCAGATTTTACTTAGGATAATCGATTATCAGAATCATACAATCGATTACCAGACAGAGTTTGAAAATATTTTGGCAACGGTCATTTACATAATCGATTATGCTATATGTATAATCGATTATGTTACAGTCTTGAAAAATCGAATAGACACTGCCTCAACACAATCGATTGTCATAAGGTGCACAATCGATTATTTTGTAGCTTTGAAAAATCTGATGGACACTGCCTCAACACAATTGATTATCATAAGGTACACAATCGATTGTCTTGCAGCTTTGAAAAATCTGATGGACACTGCCTCAACACAATCGATTATCATAAGGTACACAATCGATAGTCTTGCAGCTGCCTTAACATAATCGATTATCATAAGTACATAATCGATTATCTTTGTCTAGATTTTAGAGGCATGTTTAAAAATTATTTTGGTTAGAATAAATATGCATGATTTAAAATCATTTTGCTTTAAATTAAATATGCATGATTTGATAAAAATGATTTTACAAGAGAAGCCAAGTCTTGAGTCAATTGTCGGATCAAGATCACAATTAAAGAACGACTCATGTATAACTTTATTTCTTTTCTTAATCTTGATCTTTGTTTGTCTTGTGCTTGAATCTCGTTATGTATCAATTGTGCGCTTGTGCTTGGACCTTGTCATATGTCAATTGCGCATCGTTTTTCATTTATCAAAACCTACAAATATGAACACACGTTTAGTTTAGTGCCTTGTGAGAACGTGTTTCAACAGAGTTGTGATCGAATATGAAAATCTTTGTATTCTTAGGATTTGGAGACTAATATTCTCAAAGGTTAGACTATTCCTTGGTTGTGGACTATGAAGATATGAGAAGAGCTGAGCAGCTGATGGTACGTGTTATAGATGGGTTACAGTGGATATTTGGAAGGCTATTTACCTATTTCAGGAGGAATAGATTGGTTTAGGGGCCCATTTGGATGCCTAACTAGAATTTTTGTTCTACATCGGAATAGGTTTTTTTTACTCAGCACAACTATTGTTATGGGTGTGTCATCAACTAGAGTTCGTATTATTCATGTCCTACTGTGCTTCATGTATTACTCTCTTATGCTATAATGGGTTGTGAGGCTTTTGATATTACATACTATTAATCTGGTACGTCTGTCTGACAATGATGTGGACAGTCTCTGAGCATCTTCTCGTACCTTTCCAATGCTTGACGAAGTGTCTCACCATCTCGTTGTTTGAACCCTAGAATTTGACTCCTTAATATCTTAGTTTTCTTAGTGGGGATAAATTTTATAAGGAACTTCCGTGCCAGAAAATCCCAGGTGTGGATTGAATTCACCGGCTCCTTCTGCGACAATTTTCCTTAGCGACCCCTAGCAGTGAAAAGGGGAAAAGTGTCAACCAGACATAATCCTTGGAAATGTTCGGATAATTTAAAGTATCCGTAATTTCCAGGAAATTCTTAATGTGCCTCTACGGGTCTTTATGAGATAAACCCACATATTGCCCTGTGGGCCGGATCAACTGTAACATGTATTTTTTGAGTTCAAAGTCCCTTGTAAAATCGGGTTTCACAGTAGCCTGGGTCATATTAGCCAGACTGCGCAGTACGCCTTCAATCACCACGCACTCCTCATTGCCTTCCATCTCAATTGGCTGTGGTTTAACTACGATGTCAAACTCTCTTTCAACTCTGGTTCGAGTGTCCACCTCCCTCCTCACTCTTTGAATTGTTCGTTCAATTTCGGGATAAAGAGGAAGGAGATTGTTTGCGCTTCTACTTCTTAGCATTAAAGAAAAGAGCATGTATTAGCACAAACAAAGTGAACTAAAAATTAAAACTTGAATAAATAAATAGTATAAGCTCAATTGACTCAAGTAGCTAATTTCTAAGTCCCCAGCAACGGCGTCAAAAATTTTCCGCGACAAAAAACACTCACATAAGTGCACGTGATCATCAAGTAGTAAAGTAGTGAGTACATTATCGTTCTCACGAAGACTTGTGATTAGCTGTTGACTAATTCAAACTCAATTAACTTTTCTATCCAAGAGATTTTCACAAAATAGAGATATAACTAATTTACTACCTAAACTATCAAGCAATGATTTAACTAGAAGAATTAACCAAACAGCCAGAAAATTTTAATAACAATCAGTAGGAGAGGATATTCCAGGGTCACGGGCTAGCTGACAATCGTGTTGCGCTCTTGGCTTAAAATGACTAATTGATTTATCTAGATTATTGATTGACATAAATTATATTACTCATAATATTGTGTTCTTAGTCACCTATTCAAGTTAACTCAATGCCTATATGTCCATAGAATTAAGATTAACAAGAATGCATTTACAATTCCTGTATTCTGACCAAGCAAGGCAATAAGTTATATGTCGATCCTAATTACAAATTCATTCCCCAGTGCCCGGGTTCAAGAACTTGCTCTATTTAATTCTATATGTATTCTAAAGTTCCCACTTTCGAGTTAAACTGAAGATTCGTAGATAGTATTTCACTGTTAGCTACTCAACAAAATAATTAAAAACAGAATCAAATAAACAACCCGCTATGATAAACCAACTTCGTCAAATTAAACTTTGAACCACAACATTCATATTTTGCCCATGAACCTAGAACAATAGGTTTTAGTCACTCATACTAGTTCATCAAAACAAGGTTCCATTTCATCCCAAAGAGTAAAAACAAAAGAAAGAAAAGAAGAAATTGATTATCAAATCTCCTCATTGCCTCTTGCCTCTCTCTATATATTTTACTAGAGTAACCTTGATAAATAACCCTAGGGCGAGCTTGACTTTATGTAGGTTAAGTGAGATTTCCTCTATATTTCCAATTCTACCCCTAAACAATCCTTCCCAAAACTTGGATTAGCGCGACCGCGCTAATGGCCACGCTAGTTTTATGATATTCTATCTTGTCTGCGCTAAAACTAGCGCGATTGCGCTAGCCTAGGTCTTTAATTCCTTGATTCTTTTCCTTGTCTTCATGCATACTCTGCTCCGAGGGATTTTTCTTTCTCAAAAATAGTTCCAATCACAGCTTCAAGGCATCACATAGGCTCCTTTTCCCGCAATATGTACAACTCACAATTAAAGCCCATTTTTTCATTAATTAACCAAATTATACATTGGAATAATCAAGCGGGAGCATAAACAATCGCCAAATTATCCAGATTTAGCTTATTATCATTTCTATAATTGTCAGTCAAGATGTGTATATTTGGCAAAAGGAAGTCATCTTTCTGAATAGACCGGTTGAGATCCCGGTAGTCGAAATAGATTCTAACCTTCCCATCCTTCTTTGGTACTGGCACGATATTATCTAGCCATGTTGGGTATTTACTACCCTAAGAACCTTAGCTTTGACCTGTTTAGTGACTTCATCCTTGATTTTCAAACTCATATCAGGCTTAAACTTTCTGAGCTTTTTCTTTACCGGTGGACATGTTTTATCGATTGCCAGTATGTGAGTCATAATCGATGTGCTCAGACCAGTTCATATCAGCATATGACAAGGCAAATATATCTTCATATTCTCTTAGAAATTCAGTGTACTCATTCTTTTCTGATGGCGGCAAATGAATGCTGATTTGTGTTTCTTTGACGTCTTCTGCATCCCCAGGTTAACAATTTCGGTCTCGTTATGGTTGGACTTAGGTCTATTCTCTAAATCCTCAACCTCTTTACCAACCTCTTCTGTTATATCATCTTCCTCTGAATCTATATCTGCTTGTTACGTTGTCTCGTTGCATGTCACAGTCGTTAGTTCATCAATATAAGTAATAGTAATGTTGTGTAAACAAGGTAAATGAGATAAAGTAAGAAGAGTAATATTAATAAGAAACTGAAGTTCTTTGACAAATTTCATAACTCTTTTGAACATTGGAGCTCTTTATTTTGAAAATGGAAACGAGGAAATAAATCCAACTAGAGAAAAATAAAAGGTAATGCATGGTTCTTTGTTTAGCCTTGCTACCCCCAAGCTTTTCAGGCTCTGGTGGTTCTGACGGTTCAAATGTTGAGGCGTGTTACTCGGTTTACGGCTTGTATAGAAGGGCCTTCCTCCCCCTCTCTCCTCGAAAAGGACACAACAGTCTGTGTCATCCTCTTCCAAAAACAAATTCCTCATTGATGCCACTGCTTCCTCTTCTTCCGACCCATATATGACATCAACTGGCTGGAAAGTCCGTTCCAAGTGGGGTATCGGTTTCTCCAATAGGTAGTAAGGACCATGCCATGGCGGTGACCATTCAATTAACTTTTCCAGGTATACTCGTATCCTAGACCGAATATGGTACCATGCTTCTTCAGCTTGACAAGTCTGTGATTCCTTTGAGGTTTTTGCCAAGTCCCTTGCATGGTTCATATCCACTACAGTTTGGTATGCTTTCAATTTTGTTATCCCACCATTTATCCTTACCAGCGACGTTGGCTTGTTCGATGTGGTGGTAGGTTTCACCGCCCATTTTCCTTCTTCCTCCAAGCGCCGGGATGGTCTGGCGATTGTATATGGGATTGCTACAATTTCCATGAGTAATCACCTCTCGGTAATTCCACTCAAACTTCACTTCCTGATTTATGGTTCATGTTACAGCCCCAGCGTTATGGATCCAAGTCTATCCCAAAAAGAAAGTTGTAAGATGCGGGCACGTCTATTACTTGAAAGTAAACATCAAACCAAGTAGGCCCCAATTGTAGACATAAGCTTATTTCTCAAATAGTGGACCTTTGGGAATCATTGAAAGATTTGAAATTGATATCCTCGTCCTTGATCTCATGCAGACCCTTTCCCAATGCTCTAAGTGTTAAACTGACAAATATTGATGTTGGACCCTCCATCGATGAAGACCCTGGTGATGAAATAATCTTCGCATTGCATGGTGATGTGCAACGCCTTATTGTTACTCAACCCTTCCGATAGCAGTTCATTTTCATGAAAAGTAATTTTGTGACTCTCCAATACCTACCCTACAATGTTTTCCATTTCTCCTCCGGTGATATTGCTCCGTACATATGTGTCACTCAGCACATTCAATAAAGCATTCTTATGTGTGTTAGAGTTTTGTAGCAGAGCTAAGATAGAAATCTGGGCTAGTGTCTTGTTCAATTGATCAATGACTGAATACTCTTTGGCTTTTATCTTCTTCCAGAGGTCGTCGGGCACTGTTTCAGTGATGGCTGGCCATCTAGAGGCCTGGATTCCCGATTCATCCAAATGATCATGAGTATAAACCCTACCGGTTCTTGTCATACTTTGTGCCATAACTACTTCTCTGGATTTGTCTTTCCCTTTTCTCCTTGCCTCAATTGTTTAATGTCATGGTATGGCTTTTGTGTGGAACGGTGCTATGGCCGACATTGCTATTCGAATGGGTACCCTTGCTTTGGAAGGCAACACAATAACCTCAAATAGAGCAGGTTCCTTTGGAGACTCAAACTCGAACTCAATTGGTGTTGGCATCTTTGCAGAGGATGGTGTTTCAAGATCAAGTGGTATGGATATGTTCACCTCGACGTCTTCAGAAGACTGAATTTGGACCACAATCAGGTTGAGGGTGACTGTTGGTTTTGGCTCGTCACCTTCTGCTATCAATTCGACCAATCCCTTGGGGTCCCAATCATCTTCTGTCTCAATCATGTGAACGCCTCCACCCTTGTTGTCTAGTATAGGGCTGTTGCGGACATACGGAGAAGGCTCCTTTTCCACGATGATCTTGTTGTCAATCAAAACATGGATCTTATCCTTTATAGAGTGACACTCATAAATGGTATGCCCCTTTATGCCGAAATGGTATGCACATGTTTTGTTTGGGATTACCCGTTGGGAGGGGTTTTTAGGGGTTATGGCAGTCATATGGGTGACATAACCAGCAATGTTGAGCCTTTCATACAGCTGGTTGATAGGTTTGGCAATGGTGGTATACTATTTGGGAGGTGTGCGTTCAACATTCGGTCGGGGCTTAGGAAATTTTTTGCGAGGGATATGTGATTGATAATGGTTTTGTTAGGGGTTGTAGTCTTGGTAGACGTGCACGGGTTGGGAGTATCTGGGTGAAATTGGCTAATATGTAGATGGTGGAGGTGATTGGTAAGTAGGTGGTGGAGCTTGGTAAGAGGGCAAGAGTGCTTAGTAATTTGGGGTAGGCTGATATGTGGGAGGTAATGGGTAGGTTTGGTATTTGATTCGGGATTTTGTTCTTTGTGCAACCATCACGCCGATTACGTCCCTTTTCTTGGTAGCATGCAAAGCTTCAAGGTTGTGACCATACCACTCTTATTACCTTTCTTAATCCTCTCCCCTAGCTTGATGATGTTAGAAAATTTCTGGCTTTCAATCAGCATCCACCTTTCGTAGTACTATGGGTCTTGAGCTCGGATGGAAACCCTGCTCATTTATTCTTCTTCTAAAGCTGGCCTCACCTTAGCAGCTTCTGATCTCCAGTGAGTAGCATAATCACAGAATGTCTCCATGGGTTTCTTCTATAGGTTCTAGATGTAGAATACTTCTGGTGAATTTTCGAATTGAACCTGAACCTGTCCATGGAATCGGACGCCATACTTAGCCAACTCGACCACTTCTTTAGGTATTGGATGATGTCCCAAGAAAGAGCGTCTCCCTTTAAACTCCTCAGAAAGAGTTTCATGTGAATCTTTTGGTACTTTCCTACTCTGACCAGCTTGTCGCAGTATGTTCTCAAATGAACTCTCGCATCCCTGGTACCGTCAAACATGTCGAACATAGGAGGGTTGTACCCCTCGAGTAGTTCGACATCAGGTTGAATGCAAAGGTTTTGATAATTCAACCCTTCAATCCTCTTACTTCCCTCGACGCCCTGAATTTGGCTAGTTAGTTTCTTGAGTTCATCTGCTAGATTTCTTTTTAATTGAGTCTTTGTCACCAGGCTTAGGTGTGTTTTAAATGAGTAGCGTATATGTGGCACAGTTTCCACATAGATGGGGGTATTGTGGTGATGGTGAAAATGTTCATTTGTGGAATTTACAGGTTCCGGGAAGAGCAGTGGGGTATTGTTGGATGTGTGGCAAATGTTGCAGTGGTGGTGAGGAACAGAGTAGGTTTGTGGTTTCGAGATGATTTGTGTGGTGTGGAGTTTTGAGTGTTTGGGAAACTCACATTTTGTATGGCGAGGGAAAATGAGGAGCTTTCCCAGTTCCAAACTTGGTCCAGTTCTTCTTGAAATTTCAACAACTTCTGTTCGAGCTAGAAGGTACTTTCCTTAGAAACCTGAATACCCTGAGTAACCTCTACCCGTTCAACCAAGTTCTCCTTTCTGGTGTTTCTCAAATCTTACATTTTTCATCTGTTCTTTTTTCTAAGAGGACTAGGAGGAAGAGTAGGTGGAGGGCCCTTAGATCTTCTGGAGTAACATGATGATGCCAGAGTGTACGAACTAACCTTTGGGGAGGGAAATAAAAAAAAAGTAAAAACAGCACAAGGTGACAAGTTAGTGAAGATAATAAAAGAAAGGTGTTGCGATATTTAAACACATAGTGCAATAATGTAAATAGTATCCTAATTTGGTAGCCTCGTTGTGCCCAAGGTAGACCTATTGACAAGTTGATTTGGAGATCGTACAACGCCGAATGCCTCATTTTATTGATAAAAGTAGTCGAATCCCAAAACGACACTTAAAGAGCAGAAGATCAAATGTCACTAATGGCCATTGGCCTTATTACGTTCTTAAACGTAAAAAGTCAATTCGTATCTACTTAATCCAAGATGGACCTTTCACGAGTTGAATGCTCTCATTGATCAAATCCTTGAGTTCATGTAGGTTCACCACTAAAAATGCATTAACCATGTGTTCCCCTTCATTTCCCTCAGCGTTCTGGCAGTCGATGACTCTCTTCCTCACTTTTCCTTCCAATTCCAGTAGACTGAATTCCATATATTCCAACTTTTGCTAGCTTTGGTGGCCCTTTCTTTCCACTCATTTATTTTGTAATTTTGTTGAAGACTCCTCCACACAGTCTAGCAAGACTGGGGGCGTGCTAATAATACCAAAATTGGGGACATTGTGCCTCATTTTTTGCAAAACAGAAGGGTTTGGCCCTTACCCCTACCAGATTCGACCATTAAATATCAAAAATTGGCTTAAAAGCATTTATTTCTCCAAATAATTCACAAAACATGGTAGTGCCCGTTTGGATCCCAAGGAATCCCAGCGTACTTCGGAAAAGGATATCTTAAAGAGTCATTATGTGGACAACACAATGACTCGGCTAGGTTTCGACAGTGATGCATGAAAAATTCAACAGAGTAGCGTTTCTATGAGGTATTATATTGGCATCCTTGAGAGGACAGCTCAAGAGGAAAAGGCAAGGAACTGTCGACTACACCTTTGATCGACATTTTTTCCACAAATATGCCTTTTCCAAATTTAGGGATTAATAATATCGGATGGGCGCAACCACTCATTATAAGCGTTGCTATGGTGTTTTGTTTGGAACGAGTGGAATATGATGTTGAATATGTAGTTACAATAACGAAACAAGTTGTCATATATTTGCACGTTAATAAAATGATAATTGCTCATAATTACAGCAGTATTAAAGCAAAGCGGTAAAAGAAAGCATTAATGTAAAGAAACAAAGAGCCAAGTCATTTTTGAAGTAGAAGAAGAGATAAAGACAATAAATAATGTCAATAATTAAGTAGTAATGCCACAAGTAACATGAAACGGTAAAAGCCTTAACAGGTCCATAGTAGAGTCGCCATGGTACCGCGCCCCCTTTTTTCTAGCGAAATCAGCTTTAAGAAATTTGGGAGGACAACTCGTTCCCTATTGGTAATTGGGTTTTGAATTGAAGATCCTCCACCTAATGATTAAGTGAATTAAGACACTAAGAGGGTCTTCATATAGAAAAGATAGAGTTTGGGTAAGGGCTAGAAATTATCTCGAGGGGAAGGCGTTAGACACCCCTCAATATCCACTAGTATGATTCCTGGCCATGCTACAATTGTGACTTCAAAGAAACAGATAAGGTTTGCACATAGTTAAATAGAGGGGGGTTTTCACATAATCATTTCAAGTAAATTGAATGATTGAAGAGATAAAGAAAGTAGAAATGTTAAGGAAATAGTTTGAACAATTCTAAAAACTAAAACAAGTAAAGAGGAAGGGGGTCCTAGGTTTACAACTAACATGGATCACATCAAAGCAACACCCGACAATCACTCCTCAGAAGAGGGGCTGCACGAGATATTAGCGCACATGTTAACATATCTATATCTACCCTTCCCACCTTGTTAAGGTACTAAAGCACAAGATAGTTTCATTACTTATTGTATGCTATTATCCGTCCCAATTCTATCAGTCACGGAGGCATTTGGGACTACCAGTCCTAGAGGGGAAGGAGATTTGGACTTTTCATAGTCTAAAAGGACAAAATTGTAATGCAACGAACAAAACAAATAAAGAAACTATAAGAAACACATAACAATTTAAAAGGCTCAAACATGCCTCCTCGCTTAAAGATAGATTGTTTAGCATGTCTTACATTTACTGATTATGATCTGAATTAAACTTAAACGTTAAGGCAAGCTGATTTATCACATATTTTTTCAGATAAGAAGTCTGAATTAAGCATGCCTGCTGGTTCTAATTATCAAAATTGGTGTAGTTAATCAGTTACCTAATGGCTTGCCTAGGTTACACCTATAGGCATTATATCTAACAATGCAGAAGTATTCTGATTTTTTAAAGAAGGCTTGCGGATTAAAGGAAAAAACTTAAGTTTTGCAGTTATTGAGTAACGTTACTACTTATTTTAGACTTGTAGACGATTCAGATTCAGTTGATTGCCCCTACTGGCATTCTTTCTAAGCGTAATATGTTTTAAAAAAATGTTCATAGAAATGCACGAGTCCTATAGGCAGGGTATCTAGAATGCAATTTGTTATTTAAACCTATAAATTGTTTGCCCAATGATACATGATATGCAGAAGCACAAAACACTTATAGTCAAATATGTAAAAGTACAAAAAATATAGTCATGATCATTATATGATATGCAGAACCTTAAAGATATGATTTCTATATATGCAGAAGTGCAGAAACCTGTAGGCATGATTTCAATATATGTAGAAGTGAAGAACTTGTAAATAATAACACCTATGAGCATTCTGTCTACCCTTTGCATACATGAGTGACCCTACCCTTTTCATTTAAATTTGCATAAGTTATTAAAAATTATTACAGACTAGAATGAATAAAAAAAGGAGTAAAATTACATCACAAATTAAAATACAACCAAGGAGAGCCTAATTCAGATTACATCAGAAATTAAAGTACAACCAAGGAGAGACTAATTCAGACTCTAGGTCTGACATATGAAATGAACCAACTTCCAAAGACTTACTCTTATTTGGGATGTGTCACAGTTCCCTAAGAGTCTCAGGTGGACTCCGGGCAATGCTTACACCCCAAATATATTGCAGAATTAAGTATAGTACAATGTGGAAGGGCCAACCTTCAAATTTCCAACTTCATAGGGAACACAAGTTCCCAAAGCAAGGCTCATAGGAGGGGGGGGGGGGGCAGAACATAGAATCTAAGAGAGAGTGTAAGTGCATAAGGGGGATTCAGGGAAAGCCATGGCAGGTTGGTGGTCATACCCAGTAATTAGGAGTGCTGGCAGACCCCTAACCAGCCTGCTAGCCTCATTGTTTGGGAGTTAGGATCCATTAAAGGATCAGATCCAGTCATGAACAACAATTTAAATATTTCCATGCCGGAACCTTAACTCAAACACATAGCAAGGAGTAAGGGTATGTGGGAATTCACAACAACAACAGATGCAAAGAGAATAACATATTCAATGCTAAACATAAACAACAAACCAGACAAGATTATAGAAACTATAAAGTAAACACATAGGGATAGGGCTGAAAAAGAAATTAGAACATACCGCTTTCAGGAAATAAAAAGAGAAAAATAAGTAGTAAAGCTCAAATTGCAAGCAAACAGCTAGAAACAACTCAGATGAGAATGTGAGAGTAATGAAGTTGAGAGTGTAAAAGTAAATAATTGAGAGTGCAAGTGTTGAACTCAAGGTGTCTTAATGAGTATTGAATTGGTAGTGTGTAAAAGTGAAGAAGGGTGGTGCCCTTTTATAGTGCAGAAAGCAAGTAAGAAAAAGTAAGAAAATAGTTTTTCAATCAATTACATGAGGTCTCCCTTTAGTTAAGGGATTCTTATTTCAAACGGGTAAAAGACAATTAAGAAAAGAGTTTGATCAGAATCTTCTCTAAAGTAGCACAAGAAGGGTAAATACATAGTAGTTTATTAAAGGTAAAAGTCTAGTAGTATACGGTTTATGAGAACAAGGAAAGGGAATTAATCAAAAAGCCAGTAAAAATCAAAATTGCACACTTTGTTCGAATGAACCAAGTCAGGAAAAGTGAGGAAAGGGTTTTACTTAAGGAAAATTAATAACAATCAATCAAACCGTGTACCTTTTGAAATTATGAGGTTAAGAAGAATTATGATTTAGCGAAACCTTTTGAAAGAAGAATTTCTCATATATAAAGCACACAGGCATGTCAAATAAGAAAGAGTTGCCATGTTAAAGTAGAAAAAACTAGCCTAGAAAGAGTCACAAGAAAAGCGATTCAAGTTCAGTTTATAGACTCAGAATGAGTCTGAGATTTCAGGGTTCCAAAGTAGAACCCTAGTCCAAACACAAAATTAAACTTGCCAAAAAAAACCAAATCCTAGGGTTTCAACTCGAATCAGATACAGAGATGAGAAGGCAGCCATTGTTATAGACCTAGAGGTCCGTTTCAAAGCGTCATGAGGAAACACATAGATACGATTGCAGGTTTGAAGCAACAAAGTATAAAGGTTGATTTAAAAGCATAAAGAACCTGTTTTAAGAAAAGCTCGAAACTTAAGCAAGTTCAGAAGAGAAAAAGGGTGAAATAAACTTAAGAAAAAGTAGATGAAGCATGTTTAGCAAGAACTCGAACAAAGTCGAGTAAAGCAAACAAAATTTATGAACTCAGTAGGAAACACATACAGTTGAAGAATACCAAAAAGTATAGCAACGAATATGTAGGAAAAAATAACAAATATTAACATGCGAGCCTAATCTAGAGATACAGTAGAATACAAAGTATGGAAGAGTCATGCATAGTAGAAAGAAAAGCATAAGAGCCGCAGTAAAACATAGTATAGGCAAACACAACGAAAAGCAAAAAGGAAGAATCATAAAGACATATTTAAACCCTTTCAGAAACCCTAAATCGAAGAGAAGCAATTTTGCAATTAAAGTTTGGGGAAAAAAATTTAATATTCAGTAAACACATATATAGCATAGATCAAAGAAAAAAACAGAGAAAAACCTCGAATATCTTAGGGTTTCGAAAAAATCCTAGAAATGAGAAAGGCTTGTAAGAAAGTTTGATCTTGAGTCGGATGAGTTAGAATCAGGCTTCTAATGCTTTGGATATGCCAGAGCAAGGTCGGAGAGGCCATAGAACCATAGATATGAGAAGATCTGAATGAAAATTATCGAGGTCAGGCCTCGAAACTTCGAACACCCATGGTCTAATGGTGGAGGGGGTGAGTACAGCCATCCATGGCCTGAGAAGCCATGGATTTAGGTGCGATTGAAAAGGGTAGAAGATGTTTAGGGTTCTGAAGAACTTTAGAGAGAGTTTGAGAGACGAAGGGATTCAAAGGCAGCTGACTAGGTGAGAGTGATTAGGATTAAGGGTGTTTGGGAAATAAAAAAGGAAAGGGGAAATTACGGTAGTTTATCAAAAGGGGAACCAGGCGATTTATTAGTTGGGTCATGGCTGGTAAATTTAGGATTTGGGTCTAGTGCATTTGAATTTGAAATTAGGGTTTAATGATGGGTTAATTTGTGGGTTGATATTGAAATGTAATAGGCTGTAATTGCAACGAAATGGGGCTAAATGTTAAATAGCTAGTTTTCTTTTTATTTTATAAAAACAAATAGTAAAAGTGATTTTGAGATGAAATTAAAAGTACTGAATCAGTAAAGAATATATAAAATTTAAATATAAAAATACTAGAATCAATTACAAAATGGTATGAAATCTTAAAGTAGGCTAAAATTGCAACTATATGCAATTTAGTCTTTTAAATAGCAGATAAATTTGTAAAAAAATATGCAAATCTT
Source organism: Nicotiana benthamiana (assembly GCA_034376525.1). Lineage (NCBI taxonomy): Eukaryota > Viridiplantae > Streptophyta > Magnoliopsida > Solanales > Solanaceae > Nicotiana > Nicotiana benthamiana. Next base: position 68,863,648 of record CM067328.1, on the reverse strand, counting down.
ACCTTAACTATATTTTGTATAAATATGGGGAATAAAATAAAATTTTCACCAATATTGATAATTTTGAGAATAATTATTGATTTTTGTACTGCTAAAATAGATAATAAATTTATTTTAAAAATATTTAAAATTTAGGAGAAGTGCCAAAACACTTGAGCATGCTTATATATGCATATACATGTTATTTTGAAGCATTGTGTGTATAAAAATATATAGAAAATAATTGGGTATCAACACAGATGAATAGCTATTCTTGTATCTGGCACTATCAAAGATAATGGTAAGTGGACTCGTGGCCCGAGAAGAACAAGGTATGAAATTCCCTATCTATTATGTTAGTCGGACCTTAGGTGAAGCCGAAACTAGGTATCCCCATCGTGAAAAGTTATAACTCGCTTTCATAAGCGCCTATAGGAAGCTAAAACCATACTTTCAATGTCATCCCATATGTGTTCTAATTACAAACCCTCTTCGAAATATTTTGCAAAGCCCGAACATTTGAGACGATTGGCCAAATGGTCCGTAGAAATCCATGGGTACGATATTGAATATCGACCCCGAACAACCATTAATTCTCAGATCATGGAAGAATTCGTGGCTGACTTCACTCCGGCCATAGTACCCGAGGTCGAAAGAGAACTATTAGTCAACTCGGGTACATCCTTAATAATCTGGATCCTCTTTTCTAACGGTTCTACGAACTTAAAAGGGTCCGGGCTCGGCATCATGCTAAAACACCCAAAGTTAACGTGGGTAGACAATCTATTAGAACTGTAAAATTGACTAACAACGAGGCAAATATGATGCCATAATTGCAGGTTTTAAACTAGCCAAATGCTTGGGAGCGGAGCTGATAGAAGCGAAACATGACTCCCTCCTCGTTGTGAATCAGGTTAACAAAACCTTTGAAGTTCTAGAGTAATTAACGCAAAGATATATGGACAAGCTACAAGTAACTCTGCAATTATTCAAGTAATGTACTTTGCAACATGTGCCTCGAGATCATAAATACCTTCATAAACCTAGGGTTATCGGTCAAAGACAACAACTAAATTCAGGGGCTGTAGGCCAACTCATGAGGTCAATGGTCGAGAAAGGCCATGCCGGGGTAAACATCACAAGTTTGACCTGAGATTAGAGAAACAAATACATAGAGTATTTAAAGAGCAGAAAGCGGCTCTCAGACTCAAAAATATTGAGAGCTCTGCGCACAAACGCAACACGGTTCACCTTGTATGAAGATGGGACCTTGCTTAGAGCGATGTTCGATAGTCCATTAGAAATATGTTCAAGGCCAGGGGATGCCTAATGCATTCTAAGGGAAGTACATTATGGTACTTATGGAAATAATTTTTGTGATGATCCATTGGTCCACAAAGTAATCAGAGTCGGATAGTACTGGGTCGACATGGAGATAGATGCGAAAGCGTTTGTTCAAAATTGCGACAAATGCCAAAGATATGCAATGATGATTCATCAACTCGGAAAGCTACTCCATTCAGTCTTGTCCTCATGGTTGTTCATGAAGTGGAAATGGACATTGTTAGCCCTCTTCCATGGGCCCCAAGTAAAGCTCAATTTATTTTATTTATGACTGGTTAGTTTTCTAAAAGGTTTGAAGCATAGGCTTTTGAGAAAGTCAGGGAGAAGAAAGATATTGACTTCATTTGGGATCACATCATATGTCGATTCCGGGTTCCTTACAAAATTTTATGCAATAATGGCAACCAGTTCATCGGCAACAAGGTGACAAAATTTCTCGAGGATCACAAGATCAAAAGAATCCTATGAAAACCTTATTATCCCAATAGAAATGGACACGATGAATCGACCAAGAAAACCATCATCCAGAACATAAAGAAGAGGCTAACTAACACAAAAAGGAAGTGGAAGGATATTCTACCCGAGGTTTTTTGGGCATACCGTACAAGATCGAAGTCTAGTACAAGGGATACCCCATCCTTATTAGTTTATGGTACCGAAGCTCTGATACCAATCGAGGTCGAGGAACCAAACATCAAGTTCTGATATGTGATAGAAGATTCGAATGATGATGCTAAGAATAAAAGTATAGAATTATTATATAAAACACATGAATCCGCCCTCGTCTGATTGGCTGCCCAAAAATAACGGGTCGAAAGATACTACAATCAAAGATCAAATCTTCAATTATTCAGCATCGGCGACTTGGTACTAAGGAAACTCATCTCAACAACCAAAATCCGAACAAAGTGAAATTGGGGACGAACTGGGAAGGATCGTACCAGATTGTCAAATTCAGCGGAAAGGGATCCTACCAGCTCATAATGATGAATGGGGAACAACTACCGAGCAATTGGAATGTACCTCACCTAAAATAATATTACTGCTATGGTAGGACTCTTTTCTATTTCCTTTTATTTTAAACTAACACTTGCAGGTGGTAACTAAGAATCATCGATGGATTTATCGCTATGAAGTCTTTAGTTCTGAAAGCACACGTTGCTCTCTTTTATCCTTAGACTGGTTTTGTCCCAAATGTGTTTTCCGTCAAGCTTTTAATGAGACAATTATGGAATATGGTAACTTAGAATCAAAAGGCCGATTACAAATAACCATCAAAAACTGTGTTTACAGTATTTGAGATATCTCTACAATCAACCTCGAATACTAGGGGGATTACCCTCGGATATCGATTAGTTATAGTAAGGAAAGTATTTCGAAATAGAAAGGTATCGATAGGTAGGATTTACTGTAAGGGACAAACGGTCAAAATGAAGCATGCACGTGTAGATTTCTCAATCTATGACATAAAACATGTAGGCATGTATTGAAAGTACAAGAAGGTGGGAGTGAATTATATATAGCTTAAAATTAATCGTAATAAGTTGACTAAAATCTTAAGAAGTCAACTGAATATTGCAATTTTGCAGATAGAGAAAGTTGAAGTAGTAAGCAGGAAGTAAATGCAGAAACTTAAAGGCACCTGGAATTTTATACTGGTACGGATTCAATGTGAATCCTAATCCAGTCGCCTTGGGTTGCAAGGGATTTCTCTTCAAGCAAATGATTTTTCTTTCGAGTACAAATTTGTTGTTTTTCGCTCAGATTTCTAGCACTCGTTTGATTCAATGCCTCACTAGTTGTAAGCTCTCTTTCTATCCCTGACTTGTTACACATCAGAACTATTTGAGCTACTATGCTTGTTTGCAGTAAATTAAAGAGAGTTGTTTTGGTTGGATCAAAGTATACTAAGGATGGGGTTGCACTAACAATTTATACAAAAGCGGATGGTGAAGGCTCAACAACCCAAGGATTTTTATCCTTAGAAAAAGTTGATTCTTTCCAAGAATAAAGTACTAGCTGTTGCGTCTCTTCAGATCTTTTTCCTTTAAAATGGCGAGGTTGATATAATTCTTCCTTGATTTTTGGACCTTTCGATCTTGACTGATGTCATCATTAATTGGTCTTCAGTAATTAATCCTCTAGCATTGATTGGTATTCAGTAAGTTTCTTTGATCCGTCAATCACGGATTGCATGGAATTTGTGTTCCATTAAGGCTTGATCTAATTTCTAAGAATCATGGAGATAATCTCATTTTTCAGATGTAGAGTTGATCATTTTCTTGAATACTAAGAGAATTTAGTTCAGCTTCCTTTGAGAAAAATGTTCTTCCTTGTTTGGTATAGCTCCTTTGAACTCCTGTACATGCATATTAATTTGCATCATTAAAATATGTTTGGACAATCTCCTCGGTTTTTATGATGGCAAAATAATATATAAGTAAACGGATAAATAACTGCTGACTTCCCTGTATGAGACGGGCTGACTTGGCTCCCCCTCAATATGTGTAGTTAACTAAACTTGATCTCCCCCTCAATGTGTGTAGTCGACTTGTACCCGTATATTAGTGTCTATGCATGGGCAGCATAGTTGACTTAACTTGTTCAAAGAATATGAGGTACGATCTCCCGTAACCTGTATAACGAATATGGAGTATATACGAAGTAATATATAGAATCAACTTGAACCTGCAGATAGATCATTAGTATTCTAGAAATATTCTCCCCCATTTTGACATCAACAAAGAGGGGACTGCAAAAATTATCATCTATAAAAATCATCCACGGGCATAGCCTAACCATAGCCAAAACACGTTTAAAACAAAAAGAGAAAATTATCTGTAGGCCACATCGATTTCATCGATGTAGAAAGTAGGTAAGAGTGTTATGGATGGTCTCCTTCAACTTGTCAAAGCTGATGTTGGCAGCAACAGTCATTCAATCCAGCCTGTCATGCACTTCTTTGAAGGCTTTAACCGCACTCTCCCTTACCCGTTGCACATCCACCCTGATCTTAGACACATCGAAGCCCGTTTCCTTAGAGATGGCATGAATAGTGTCCACAATCGACTATGTAACAGACAGAAGAGACTTGATGTCTAAGAGTTGAGCGTCAATGGAGTTGAGCTTTTCATTTAGATCTGCATGAATGGGAGAGGGAAGAATAGCAGACAGAGGCTATGTTTCCATGGGGTTAGGCTTTGCATCACTATCACCCTTTTTGACCCAGACACCTTTTATACTCACATACCCCATACTTGAGAAGGCTCTAGAGTTGTAGAATTTGTTCACATGAATGAAGGGGCAGTCTTAAAGTGGAATATGATGATCTCCAGAATGTGGGTGATGTACATACCATAAGGAACACTGGTTGGATCTTCAGCACTCTCAATCATAAAATCTATGACTGATGAGGACCACTTGATTTTGAGGTTGGAGATAAGACTGTAGACAACGAAGGTGTCCCGGTGAGAGATTGTTGAAAAGGAACAAGTTCTGGGGAGGAGAGTGGTGGCAACAATGCGAGCAGGAACTCTAGTTTCAAAGGAACATCACTGGGCCCTAGTTGATTTGGAAGGGTTTCAGAGGAATGTTCTGCAATACACTGTTTAGCCTAATCAAAGGTGATCTAAAAATCCTCAGGCCAGACATTCTTAAAGACGGTTGGAAACCTAGATAAATGATAGAGAAAGAGGGATTCAAATAAACCACAATCAATAACAATGCGTTTACCAAGCACAAGAGTTTCAAGCCTATCGGGTTTACTAGAGAGAAGATTTGCATAAATCATACGAACAAGGGGTTCATACACGGTAGGTCGAGAGATAGAGAGAATTTTTCCCACCCTTGATACACTAAAAAATCCATTACCTTTCAGTTGAGAGACTCTACAAGATCAAGATCTACTACTCTGCCATGGGCGATAGGCTAGTCCTTAAGAGAAACAAAGAAATCCCTATTTGGGGTTTCCAAGAAATTTAGGTCTGATTCGAGAGAGGCTGAGAAATCAAACGTTCATTTCTTAGAAGTAGAACCAGGAGGATCAATCATGGGGCGCTTTCTAGAGGCTTTGTCACCTAAATGTTGGGAGTGCTCAGAGAACCCTACTTCAAAGGAGGCACAACCCTCAGAGCGGTCAGACCCTAAGTCTTCTTGCGCACGTGGCGCAGAAGAGGGTTTTGTTTTTGAGAGAGTACTTTTCCTGGTGGAAGCAAAAGGGTTTTTGGAGGATTTTGCCTTGGGAGAATAGAGAGGCGGTAAAGGTTAAAACGGATTTGGTAGAGAATGAGGAGATGGTGGAGATGAAAGAGACGGAAAAGGACTAACTTAAAGAGAGAAGATTTGACGGTTGAGTACAGAAAAGGAAGGGGTGTCAGATTAATTGACATGATGATCGGCTTTCCAACTTCGACTTCAAAGTGATGGGATAAGACTAAAAATAGAGGGAAAAGACCGACGACGTAATTACTGCACTGAAAAGAGCAATTATAACAGATTTTTTGAAAAGTAACACTTTAGTCCTAAGAATTGTTTGAACAACAAATAATGCCAAGTGATTCTCTCAAACAACATAATCAATATTCCAACAATGGTTTAGTAAAGATATCGGCTAACTGGGCAGAGGTGCCCACAAAAGCCAGTTATATATCACCTTTAAGAACATGATCTTTTATAAAATGATGTTTAATGTCTATATGCTTTTCCCTAGAGTGATGCACATGATTTTTCGAAAGACAAATTGCACTAGAATCATCACAATAATTTTGTATATGCTTAAAAGAATGTTCATAGACACCTAATTGATGAGACATCCACATTAATTGTGCATAATACTGACTAACTGCTATGTATTCAACTTCAGTAATTGATAGAGCGATTGATGCTTGCTTTTTACTGTTCTGGGATATTAAGGCTTTTCCTTGTAATTGACAAGTACCACTTGCGCTCTTTCTGCCTTCTTTATCACCTTCTAAATCTGCATCTAAAAAACCTTCTAATTTAAATGAGTTAGAGCCAGGATACCACAATCCATGAGATATTGTGCCGTTAAGATATTAAATAATTCTTTTTGTGGAAATTAGATGTGACTCATTGGGAGCCGACTAAAACCTGGCACATTTACAAACACTGAACATAATATTTGGTCGACTAGCAGTCAGATACAGTAGATATCCAATTATTCCTCTGTAATTGGTTGCATCAACTGGAGTACCCTGTTCGTATTTATTTAAATTTCTAGCTAGACTCATAAGAGTCCAGATTGATTTTTCATTGCTCATGCCAAACTTTTTGATCAGCTCCTTGGTATATTTAGTGTGACAGATGAAAGTTCCCTCTTTAGATTGATGAATTTGAAGTCCAAGGAAAAATGTGAGTTCATCCATCATGCTCATTTCAAATTCACTTTGCATGAGGCTTGCAAATTCCTTGCACATAAGAGAATTAGCACTATCAGAAATAATATCGTCAATATAAATTTGAATCATGAGATTACCTTATATTAATCGTTTAATAAACAGAGTAGTATAATTTTACCTCTGCTGAACCCATGATCAATAAGGATGGTACTTAACCTGTCATACTAAGCACGTGGAGCCTGTTTCAGTCTGTATAGTGCCTTTGGTAAGCTTGTACACATGATAAGGAAAATTTGAGTCTTCAAAGCCTGGGGGATGTTTCGCAAAAACTTCTTCTTTGATAAATCCATTTGAAACAATCTGAATCCTTCAAATGATGCATATGCTAACAGGATTCGTATAGACTCTAGTCGAGCTACTAGAGCGAATGTTTCATTGTATTCGACTCCTTCTTGTTGAGAATAGCCTTGAGCAACTAATCTGGCTTTATTCCTTATAATTTTTCCTTCTTCGTTCAATTTTGTTCCTGAATACCCATTTTGTTCCAGTGACAGAAACATTTTCAGGTCGGGGTATTAGCCTCCATAGTTGATTCTTGCTGAATTGATCTACTTCCACTTGTATGGCTTTCACCCAGCTTGAGTCCTTCAAATATTCTTCTACCTTTTTGGCTCTATTTGAGAAATTAAAGCAACGTTCGCTTTCTTTAAAGGCAGCCCTGGTCTTCATTCCTTCGTTTGGATTTCCTATGATATATTTCTGTGGATATTTCTTCGTTTGGATTCCCTATTGATATATTTCTGTTGAATCCAAATGTTGTTCTGGAGTGTTGTTGCTAATTGTTTAGTCGACTCGATTACATCTGTGGGACTAGTTGATTCCTGTGATTTTCCATTCTCCAAAACTTCTTGAATTTAATCTTCATCACCTATATTAATACCTTTCTCAACCAAGGGATTATTTTCATTGAAAATAACATGAAATGATTCTTCAACGCACAGAGTACGTTTATTAGAAACTCTAAACGATCTGCTTTTTAAGAAATAACCAAGAAAAATACCTTCGTCACTTCTTGGATCAAATTTTCCAAGATTTTCCTTAAAATTATAGTGAATGAAACAACTCCTTCCAAATTGATGAAAGTAACTGATATTAGGACGCTTACCCTTCCAGAGTTCATACGGAGTCTTCTTCAAGATGGGACTTATAAGACATCGATTAAGAATGAGGCATGCAGTACTCACACCTTCAGCCCAAAAATATTTTGGTGGACAGTGATCTAACAACATGGTTCTTTCTATATCTTGAAGAGTTCTTTTTTTTCTTTCCACAACTCCGTTTTGTTGAGGTAAGCAAAGAACAGAGAAATTGTGGGTGTAACCGTGATCATTAAAGAAATAATAAAATGCCTTGCTTTCAAAGTCACCTCCATGATCACTTTGGATTATGGATATTTGATAACCTTTTTCTCTTTCAATTCTTTTGCAAAAAACATCAAAGTTTCTCAAGGCTTTATTTTTGTGCAACAGAAAAATTACCCAAGTGAAACGTGAAAAGTCATCAACAATAATAAATGCATATTTCTTGCCACCTATGCTAGAATTTCTAGTAGGGCTAAATAAATCCATATGAAGTATTTGTAATAGTTTTGAAATGGACACTATATCTTTATTTTTGAAAGAATTTCTAGTTTGCTTACCCCTCTGGCATGCATCACAAATATGATTCCTAGAAAAATTCAATATAGGTAACCCAATGACTAGATCATGTTTGGATATTTTCTCAATTAAATGCATACTAGCATGAACTAATCTTCTTAGAAAAAACCAGGGATCATCAGACATAGAGGTTAGACAGATGTGACCATCTATATTTTCGAAACCATCAAGTATATAAAAATTTCCGTACCTTTTTCCAGGAAGAATTATTTTACCTGATTCGTCTTCAATAGCACATCTGGTTCTCCTAAGTTTTACCTCATATCCTGAATTACAGAGTTAACTAATGCTGAGGAGATTATAGTTCAATCCATCAGCCAGATATACTTTACTAATGTCACAACCGCTATTGAAAGGTACTGTTCCAGTGCCAACAATTTTGCCTTTTGAATAATCTCCAAATTTGACATTCCCTCCATCAATCTTTGTAACTTCCTTAAATAGGCTTTTGTCACCTGTCATGTGACTGGAACACGAACTATCTAGATACCATTTTCCTTTGTGCTTCACTCTGTGGTGTTCCTGCATTACAAGTTTTATACTTTATTTTAGGTACCCAAGCTTTCTTGGGTCCTTGTGAGTTAGTGTTACTGGATTCGGGGTTCTTAGGTTTCCAAATCCATACGAACATATGAGAATTTATGAAAGTGACAACCAAAATATTTATGCCCATTTCTATTACAATAGTGGCTTTTAACTCCAGACCTATTTTCAGGTCTTTCACAAAAGTTGGAATTAGCAGTCCTAGGATTTGCTGGTTCCTTTCCAATAGACTTGTAAGTCAATTGGTTCGATCGACTAGTCGATCTAGTTCTGATTGGTTCTTTTTCAGTTGACTTGGAAGTCGTCTAGTCTGACCTCATAGAGCTATGACTGGTGGATTTGTGCAAGCTATTAAGCTGCATTTGCAATTTCTCAAACTCTTCTTGAAGTACTTCAATTTCAATTTCACATACTTCAAGCTTGAGTTTCCAGTCTTTGACTTCCTTGGTGAGTCTCCTCAGTTTATTCATCATCTTTTGAGACTCTTTTAGGGTGTAGTCAAGAATGTCTTGTAATTCATTGCATCTTTCATAGTCATAAGATCTTACCTCGCTAGTTTCTCCTCTTGCCATAAAACAATTTTCATTATCTGAATCATCTTCGTCTGTCAAGCACCCTGAAGTTTTGTTGATCCATTTTCTAGAATTGTCATCAAGCAGAGGTTTCTATTTTTCACAGTCTGGGTTATCCTCATCACTCTAGCTTCCAAATGATCTATTATTGTTGAATCATCTAGAGATATTTTTCTTCAGTTCTGGACATTCCGCTTGGATGTGTCAAAACTTTCTACATTCATAGAATTTTCCATCATTCTTGTCTTGTTTAGATCTTCTTGGTGGAAATCTTCCCTTCTTTTTATTTCTATGTATTATCATTAATCCATCCGTTTTTCTAGTCATCATAGAAATTTCTTCTTGTAGAACTTCAGGATCATCAATTTCATTTTCAGCAGTTCCAGTAATGGCTTTAAATGCAGCAGTTTTCTTCTTTTCTTCTTGATTTGTCTTCTTCAAATGCGCTCATTCAAAGGCAATGAGTTCTCCTCAAAGTTCATCATATGATAGCTTTTTAAGGTCTTGAGATTCTAAACTGACCACTTTAGTCTGCCAGGTGGTTGGTAAGCTTCTAAGAATTTTCCTAACTTGATCACCACTTGTGTATGGTTTTCCAAAGGCTTTCAAATCACTCATTATTTTACTGAACCTGAAAACATTTCTACGATGGATTATCCTTCCTTTACTGAGAATGGTTCATAGTTGTGAACTAGCATATTTATGTGAGTTTCCTTTACTTTGCTGGCACCTTCATAGGTAACTTCGAGTTTGTCCCACATTTCCTTGGCAGTATCACAACTAGAATCGTCTTATATCCTTCACCAGTTATTGCATTGTGAATAAGATTCCTTGCCTTGTCGTTTATCTGTACAACTTCAAATTAATCTTTTGAGTATGAGTCTATATCATCAGGATAATCGAGCAGTGGAGAGGTGGAAGGCAATAGATAGTTTCCCTTCTTGATGACTCTCAATACTTAGACACTGTATGCTTTGATGAAGATTTCCATGCGGATTTTCCAGTGGGAGAAGTTTTGTCCATTGAAGTATGGAGGTCTTACTTGAGAAGCTCCTTCCTGAAATAGAGCTCCAACAATAATCTGATTTACCATGATCTTTTGTTTTCTCACAAGCTGTTAAGAAAAAACAAAAGTGTGAGCCTTGCTTTGATATCAATTAAAAGTACAAGGAGGGAGGGGGGTGAATTGTATATACTTCAAAATTAATCGTAATAAGTTGACTAATAACTTTAGAAGTCGACTAAATATGGCAAATTTGTAGATAGAGAAATTCAAAGTAGCAAGCAGAAAGAAAATGCGGAAATTCAAAATACAAGGAATTTTATACTAGTTTGGATTAAATATGAATCTTAATCCAGCCCCCCTGGGTTGCAAGGGATTTCTCTTCAATCAAATGAGTTTTCTTTCGAGTACAAATTTGTTTTTTGTCGCTCATATTTCTAGTACTCGTTTGATACAATGCCTCACCAGTTGTAAGCTCTCTTTTTATCCTTGACATGTTACACAACAGAATTATATGAGCTACTATGCTTGTTTGCAGAAATTAAAGAGAGCTGTTTTGGTTCGATCAAAGTATACTAAGGATGGGGTTGCACTAAGAATTTATGCAAAAGCGGATGGTGAAGGCTCGACAACCCAAGGGTTTTGATCCTTGGAAAGAGGTTATTGTTTCCAAGAATAAAGTACTAGCTGTTGCGTCTCTTCAGATCTTTTTCCTTTGGAAAATGGCGAGGTTGATATAATTTTTCCTTGATTTTTGGACCTTCCGATCTCAATTGATGTCATCATTAATTGGTCTTCAGTAATTGATCCCCTAGCATTGATTGATCTTCAGTACGTTGCTTTGACTCATCAATTACGGATTGCATGGAATCTATGTTCCATTAAGGATTAATCTAATTTCCCTGAATCATGGAGATAATCGTATTTTGCTGATGTACAGTTGATCATTTCCTTGAATACTGAGAGAATTTAGTTCAACTTCCTTTGAGTAGAATGTTCTTCCTTGTTTGGTATAGCTCCTTTAAACTCCTGCACATGCATATTAATTTGCATCATTAAAATATATTATAACATGTATGACTATTTTTTACAAGAATAAAGAGAAGTACTTTCCTTTCAGTTATCTTATGTCTTTGGAAAAAATTTTAGTTTTCAATCACGTACTTTTGAACTTTTATGAAAATGAGCTCAAGGTCCAATTATAATCAAAATTCGGAAATTCAATCAGGGACTGTCATTTAGGACCCAACAACGAAATAGAACGAGCTATCAAAATATCAAGCATATAAGACCTATCAGTCAACCCCGAGTTTTAAAGGCCACCACCATACCTACTCGTGGACTGCTACAATAAGAAAGCTCACTGGGCTACACTCGAACTAAAAGGATACGGCCAGTTTAACATGGTTCAGAGACGTTCAAAATCCATAATAGAAATAGGCCTTCGAACAAGAAATATTCTTTCACAACCGGTTCTACCCTCGGAAAAATCTTAAACTTAAGATATATTCGGGAGAAAACTTTGATAACTTCGAACCCCGGTAACGACTTAACCCTGAAAGGTAATAAAGGTAGGATTTTGTTCAAATCCTCAAACACAACATTATTATTTCATGCTAAGGCATTCCAGCCGTTATAAATATGAAGGATAAAGCAACGAAAAAAATTTGATAGCTCAATGGCCAAATCTCTTTACAAAGGCCAGATCGGCCAAATATAAATGTTATAAAGGCCAAAATATCCTCGAAAAAAACACAAAGTAGAGAAAAATACAAAAAGGCCTAAGGGCTACATATACTTTGACTTCTAGAGATCATTCTCACTCAACTAGAAAGCCTTAGGGCCATCTTAAATTAAGTTCAAGCAAATCATTGCTTATGGACTATCTAACAAGCCCAAGGGCTGCCTCAATTCAATATTGAATTTTTACCCTGAATCTGGGACTACGTGTTAAGCCTATGGGCTACCTTAATTCGAGTTCGAACATTCGCTCAGGAATTGCCGATAAAAAATAGTCGAGGGAAGCACTTACCCTTGGTCCTTACCATATCAACCTTGGACCTTCGAATACAACATTATAATTTTATGGTAACGCACTTTTACCTTTGTATAATTCAACAAAAGGATAACAGACTTAGAAGATATACAAAGGAAAAAGTTATATAGATTCATCAAAAACTTTTTACAAGGGAAATACATCCCGATGGAAGTTCTTTACAAAGGCCGGATCAGCCTCAACGGAAATACAAAAACTATTTTAAAGCTTAAGTAGTGTGGTATTTATCATAGGAAGCATCTCCATTCTCAGGATCTTCCCCATCTTCGGATCTGTTTAGGCTCTCAGAGTCTTCCTCACGAATGGCCAACTTTTAGGCTCCTGTCTTATTTGCTTTAACAGTCTCGATTTGGGTCCTAATATCGACACCCTAAGCTTGAACTTCCTTGAGGGATTCCCTTAGAGCTTGCCATTTTGCATGATCAACCATACTCCTGGACTTCACATGAATGGCCTCAACATAGACCTTAAATTGGGCCACCTTGGCATCAACTTTATTGTTGGCCTTGTCCACCTCAGATTTGGCCCTCTCAAGTTCGTTAGCTGAATTCTCCTTATCAGAAATAGAGGAATCCAATCGGGATTGCAACTCCTCAGTTTTCGTAGCATACACCGAGATTTTCTCCCTCGCAGCACAAAGCTAAGACTCGGATGACTCCAACTCTGCTTGGATGACCTCCTTTTTGAAGTTAATATTTCCATACACCCCTTGAACATTTCAGCTACGGCTCCTATTGAATCTATTTGTCTCTAAAGGTCATTGATCTATTTGAGTATCTGTTGGGCCTACAAAATCGGATCTCTAGTTTTTATATCCAACTCCTCTTCACTATCATGAGCACTCAGAACACCTGCTCGACCATCTCAGCATGCTCATCTCAAGCCGTCAACAAATCTGCCTGAAGCTTCTCACTAAGAAGCTTGCTGGTATCACTTTTCGCAGCAAGATCTCGAACCTATGCCTTGCGCTCCTCCCAGATTCAAAGGAAGTCCTTATGATGAAACATTCAAGGCAATGAATAAGAAAGAAAATATTAGAGTTATCCACAACTTAAAATTTAGAAAATCAGATAATGGAGTGGCCTTCAAAAATACCCGATTCAGAGCATACTATGCCTCGTTAAACATGCAGGCCGCTCCCACTGCATCCATACCAACTTGGTCCTCTTTGATCACCAAGCATCTCAAGTATCTAGCAATCCCCAACGGGGAGAGAAGACTCGAGCATCCTTTGGGACAGTGATCACTATGGTACGCCTACGATCATGGTTAACACTAGCGGACGCAAACCAGTCCACTAGTTTTAGGCTCGATGAAGACCCAGCGACATCCGATGACGGTGTCTTCCATGGCACAAGTAAGTCACCAAGCCCGTTGACATCCCCCAAGCCTTCAAAGTACACTCCATCCAGTTAGTTGCGGATGTCAACTTCCCCCTAAGGACCCTCGCCAACGTGACCTACCAAGTTGGAAGCCTCGTGGATCATGGAATCTTAAAATTAAGGGGACTTAGGGACATCAATCAATTTAACGGCGTCTTTCGGTATATTGTCGGCTATTTGACAATCCTTGCCTCCGGTTTCTCCCTCATCATCATTCTCCTCTTACTCGGGCTCATCTCCTAATCGGAAGATGGAGTTCGAAGGCATAGTGATAGCAACCCCCAGGCCTATGAGACCTCCTCTCCAGTCTTTTCTTCTCTGGGCTCGGGGAATTCGGGCCTCTTTCCTCTTCTTATCGTAGGAATGCTTTGTAACAGGAGGTTGGGGAGGACTTCTTTATCACCATATGGAGGCCTCATTGTAACGTCCTTCTTGAGACCTATAAAATAAAAAAATGAGTAATTTCAAGGATGAGCATAGGCAATTGCCATTCCAAAGGAGAACTACGATGATTACGGGCTTCCCGCTGGCCCTTCGACAACTCCACCTAGGCACATTTGGTGTAGGGTCTCTGTTACACTAGGATCTAGACCCATTGCATAAGCTCTAGAATTGGTTACAGAATCTGGGCCACAACTGCAACACCAAAATATTGATGAGTAGAGGAAGAAAGAAACAGCAGATTAAACATTCAAGGTGCAGTGTACTTATGTTTCATGTTCCACTTCTCAGTGAATGACATATATTTAGTTGTGATACGGGTCGTAGTCTTTATTCAGACAAATTGGCCCATCCAACCTCAATCCCGAGACTCATCTATGCTGGAGAATGGGGCTCAATTGGCCTGACAGACAAGCTTAAATTGTCCCTCTCAATAGAGCCGGGGACTGTAGAGGCCTATGAGGTGATCGAGGGTGAAGGGACATCCCTCGATTTTACTTGTGAGAATGGAGGATAATGATTATCCTCCAGAACGAAGGGTGGATTTGGCTAAATGTGACATCGTACCTCTTGAAAAATACGAATATGATGGTTTCAAAAGGACCCATCATAAAGGGGTAAGTGTAAACACTTAGATACCCCTCCACATGAGTGGTGATCGATTCCTCGGGAGTAGGAAGTACTACATCCTTGTCCACCCAGTTACACTTATCTTTCATCTTTTTGACGATGTCGTGGGTGATGGTGCATATGTATCTCGAGATCAATTCACATCGGTCAAGCACCACGAGAGTATTTTCGAGCTTGAAGTTAGCATTATTTGCACACCCCAGCAGAACAAATTCCTCAGGGTGGGGTTCCGTCGGAGCCTCATCGCCGGCAGGTAGTGATAAATAAGCGATTTCCTTTTGCGGTACAATTTTGGAAGTTATATCCATTGATGAACAAGAGAAGAAAGAATTGAGTATGATACGTGGTTCGATTAGGGTTCGAGGAATTTGGGTGTGAAGATTGTGAATCAGAGAGATTTGTTGAAGGAAAGTAAAGGTAGAGAAGAATTTGAGTGTAAAATTTTGAATGAGGAAAGGCTAGGGTGTTTAAAAGTAGATGGAAACGGTTCAGAACTTGTGGTGGCCGACAACGACTGAAAGACATTTAATGCTTCAGTGTCCGAATCAATGAGTTGTTTCGGTTACTTCTGCTACTTACGTCATGATGCTTAAGTCATGATGTATTAAGGTGAAGATCGAGAGTTCAAATCGTTTGTTGTCATTACGTTTCAAAAATCGACGGGACTATTAGTATATGGTAAAAACCAGTCTTGCCCTTTTTGTATGATTAATCGATACGGGGGCGTTGCAAGACAACGTTTGACCTCATATTATACCGGAATATGACATAAATTTTGATTGCAAAGCTCGTGACTTAGGGACCGATTGATATCGAGATCTGCCAAGACCAAGACTGTGGAAAGCATGCATATCCAAATAACGCTAAGCCAAAATAACTGCAATTGGGCGATGATTACGGCGGAAATCGCCGGACGTATAAAAAAGGGGCCGATTAATTAGGTAATCATGGAATTTCTTACTGTAATTAAAATTGTATCAAAGGTAGGATTCCCCTACAACATAAAGGGGCGCTGATCATTTGTAACAGGCATCATATTCATGCAATACAAAGCAAAATACTACCTTTCTCTTAATAATTCAATACTCTATTGTTCTGTTCAATTTTCTAACGGAATATTCGTTGGTTAGAGGGTGACCCGGCTCGAAGGCCAAAGCTATACGTTTATTTCGATTTGCTTTTATTTCTTCTTGCATTCAATTTATATATTTTCTCAGTTTGTGCCATATAAAATCACGTCTCCTTAAAATCACACATAAATTCAATTGTTATCCGTTTTTAGGGTAATCAATAATAAATTTTATTTCTCTAAAATAGAAAAATTGGATCTTACATAGCCTTCAATTAATTTTATACTACTACATATTCATCAACATCTATGTGGTGAATAACGCTTTCAAGGGAAAGTTATACAATTATGGTAATGGTAAAAAATTATTATACGCAGGATATCTTAATTGCATCACTTTTGCGCTATAATAATCATATTTGCCATAATATTTTGGCATAATCACAATAGGTACGTGATCAATGACTATTAAAGCCACAATAATGAAATTATTTTTTTATTTCATCTCAAACCTCCTTCTAGAGGTGAGTCTGGTATATTTACTACCACTAACACGTTCATATTCTTCTAGGGATGAATATATATTCATAAATCACATGTTGTCATATTCACGTCATGAATGGATCATAGTCATCCATATGTGCTTTAGGAAATTATATGTCAAATCGGTGACAAATATTAATCTTAAAGAATGTTAAAAATCCTCATTGTTCTCATTACCACAATGATGGTAATTATAATTTCATATATTGCCACATTCATCATTTGATACCTTCACGGTAATGATTTTGTCTTCTTATAGACTTATCACATACTGCTACTACATTCTTTTAAGGGAATGAATATAAGCCAAATTCAATGGGGCGAGTTTTCACTTTTTGTGCTCACAACCATATATGAATTTGATCATGGCAACGCATAGAAATTTTATCATTTCGGATGGTTTTAATTTCCTACAAACCCCATTAGAGTTATAATCAAAATTTATTATGTTTTCTTGTATTTAAAGTTAAATTATAGAATGACGAGAATTTAAAAGAGAAAAATAAGGTAAAATAGTTACCTTAAATCCAGAATTTATTCCCGAGGGAGGTTCATGAATTAATTGACCATCATTATGTGCAATTATATGCACCTCGAGGTAGGGGTAAGGTCTGGGTACATATTACCCACGCCATCCCCAACGTGTGGGATTATACTGGATGTTGTTGTTGTTGTTGTATGTGCAATATTATGTATAAGTTGAGCACTATGCATGTATTCCCACAGCTTCTACAATTGGTTGGAGTCTCGTGTTGATAAAATATATTAACAATAAAAGAAGAGGAATAGTATTGATGAGAGAGAAAGAGAGAGAGTTCTTATTGATTTTGGAATAAATTAAAATGGAATTAATGTTACATCTCACATTTTCATATATTAAAATTATTTTCAGTTAACCGATGTAGATTCGGGGATCAGATCATCTTGATATTAACGTACTTAAACTATTTATAACAAGTGATAAATAAGTGTTATGAAGGATAAAGGGGTATACAAATTAAATAAAACGAGTTTCATTTAAAGTGGACAATTTGAAATAAAATACGAGTCGAGCGATAATACCCAATAATTATGAAGTAGTACCATGAAAGGTACCATATGACCATGGTAGTATACTATATAAAGTATATATGAAGTATTTTAAAAATAAATAGAATTTTAAGTAATTTGTGATAATTTTAAATTATGCGGGTAATTTATTAGTTATAGGGTAACAGGACAACTCAATTAACTAATAATTAGATAAAAAAAATTAATATTCCGCCCCCCCTCCACGTGACAAGAAGCTTGAAATTACTAAGTAATCACTATTGCCAGATGGCTAACTATGAATATGACTAGGACATGATATACATTTAAGTCTTAGCAAATAAGGCTTCTGATCATTATTTAGGAGAATTAGTAAGCAAGTCAGTAAATGAACCAACATTCTGTCTTTGGTTTAAAACCAAAGACATTAAAAGCAGAAACCTTATTTCTTCCAACAATTCCAGGAACCAAAAACGTGATTCCTTCCAAAAATTTGAAGGAACCAAAAGTAATTTCGTCCGTGAATTTCTAAGAAGCAGTTTCGAACAATCAACGAAGGTTTTTTAGCGGAGTATTATACAGATTTTTCTATACTCCATGTATTGCCCTTCTTTCTTTTGGCATGATCCGAATTATATTGAAGAAACGAGCAAACGCACAATTTCCATAAATTACTCTATACATAAAGATACTAGGGATGTATATATTCTTGATTTCCCATGAAAAATACTATTATCTTCTTTTCATGGGTGAAAGAATTAAACGCAGTTGAAGAAGTTTATCCAGAAGGAATATTGAGATTATTACGTATTTTAAGTTCAAGGAACCAAAAGCAATTTCGTCCGTGAATTTCTAAGAAGCAGGGGAAAATTTCGCACAATCAGCGAAGGTTTTTAACGGAGTATTATACAGAGTTTTCCATACTCCATGTATGTTAAAGCAATCCATTCTTCCTTTTGGCATGATCAGAATCATACTGAAG